>JAMQGT020001532.1:0-16179 GCA_024447675.2 Pterophyllum scalare | reverse complement strand
TTACTGTTTTCCCCACATCCGGGAGAGTTACGGTGTGGAGAAGCCCCAAGAAGCGTACCACCCAGACTGTTGCATGCCCAGAGTGAAGCATGGGGGTGGATCAGTGATGGTTTGGGCTGCCATATCATGGCATTCCCTTGGCCCAGTACTTGTGCTAGATGGGCGCGTCACTGCCAAGGACTACCGAACCACTCTGGAGGACCATGTGCATCCAATGGTTCAAACATCGTATCCTGAAGGCGGTGCCGTGTATCAGGATGACAATGCACCAATACACACAGCAAGACTGGTGAAAGATTGGTTTGATGAACATGAAAGTGAAGTTCAACATCTCCCATGGCCTGCACAGTCACCAGATCTAAATATTATTGAGCCACTTTGGGGTGTTTTGGAGGAGCGAGTCAGGAACGTTTTCCTCCACCAGCATCACGTCGTGACCTGGCCACTATCCTGCAAGAAGAATGGCTTAAAATCCCTCTGACCACTGTGCAGGACTTGTATATGTCATTCCCAAGACGAACTGACGCTGTATTGGCCACAAAAGGAGGCCCTACACCATACTAATAAATTATTGTGGTCTAAAACCAGGTGTTTCAGTTTCATTGTCCAACCCCTGTATATTAAACAGATATATATATATATATATATATATATATATATATATCTTTTTTTACTTCTTCATACTTTTTTCCAGCTGTTTTTATGCATGTATAAAGTGTTATTGTCAACAATAGGCTAATAAGTTACATTAACTAAGTGAAAACAAAAAAATAAAAATAAATCTAGGTGCTTACAGCTGTGTGCTGTCAGGCTTGTGATACGCTGCTCAGAAACCCTGGTAAACTAGCCTGTGCTTAAAACAGCACTTGTACAATCAAAGCATGCATTACAATGCTTCATTATTCAGAGAACAATTTTACACAACTGAACATTTGTATCGGTTATTACAACTACTTTACTTAACCGTGCTGGATTCAGCTTTTAAATACCTCAGTTGTTGATGCTTATATGCCTGCTTAGAAGACTCAGTTGTCTGGGAAACAAATAGTTTGCCTGATGGCTACAAATTTTATTGGAGCATAAAAAGAAACATGTCTATATGTATGGCATTTATGCTGAGTGTAATGGAAATTTATGGTATACTGCTAGAATGTTTTAAGTTATATTTAATAAGATCTTCTTTTGTATCATAGTTTTATTCTAGACATTAATAGCAGTTATGATTTCTTCAGATAATCTTCAATAAATGTGTTTTATGTTATATAATTTTCCCCAGCTGTATATGGGGATTTTGGGACATGTACAGTATGTATCTTTCTCTTTCCATTTTTACTGTTCTTGTGCTTGACACATTCCACTGGTGAAACATTTCCTGCCCTCAAAAAGTTCTTGTTGCTATGCAACTGATCTGCCTGGCACTGAGAATAATGCTAGCTCACACAGGCTACACAGAGTACAACCCCCCTCATACCACCCCACACACACACACACACACACACACACACATATATATATATATATATACACCAAGCAGTTCTTGGCCTACATCTGTGGTTGTTAAAATAAAAATATATAGAGACATAAAAAGAGTGAACTAATAGTATGAAAAAACATCTTTCATCTGTATTGTTTTATAACAATAAAAGACCTTTGCACCAGAATCTCCTGGTAAGTGTGCTAACATTTAAACAAGACAGTATTTCCATAACAGGCAGTACAGTGGTGCGCTGGTTAGCACTGTTGCCTCACAGCATGAAGGTCCTGGGTTTGAATCCACCATCTGGGGAGTGTGTGGAGTTTGCATGTTCTCCCCGCGTCTGTGTGGGCTCGCTCCAGGTACACTGGCTTCCTCCCACAGTCCAAAGACATTAAGTTGATTAGTTAGGTTAACTGGTGATTCTAAAATGCCCATAGGTGGGAATGGTTGCCTGTCTTCCTGTGTTGGCCCTGCGACGGGTGTACCCCACCTTTTGCCCTACGGCAGCTAGGATAGACTCCAGCCCCTCTGTAACCCTGAATTGGAAAGGCGGAAGAAGATGGATGGATGGAATTTACACAATTTACTCTCAAGGATAACATAGCAGCTAATAAATCTTTACTCATATATTTTACAGTGACACTTCAAGGTATGCATACATGTGAGAAAACTGTGAAAACACATTAAAAACATTAGAGCATGAGCATATTTTAATTTTAATTAAAAGCAAAATAATTTAAATAACTACTTTTTTAAAAATTCAGCTATTCTGTGGTAATAATACTTCAGTCCCTTTCAGAAAACTATATTAACCATGTTTCTTTATATGGTGCCAAATCACGACAACCAATTCAAGGCACTTAATATTGCAAAGACCCTACTGTATTCTTTAGAAAGCCCCAACAATCAAGCAACCCCCTATGAGCAAGCACTTTGGAAGCAGTTTGAAAAACTCCCTTTTAACAGGAAGAAATCTCCAGCAGAACCAGGCTCACGGAGGGCAACCATCAGCCACAACCAGTTGGGGTGTGAGGGGAAAAGAAAAGAAAAGAAAAGAAAAGAAAAGAAAAGAAAAGAAAGAAAAGAAAGAAAAGAAAGAAAGAAAGGCAGGACAAAATTATTATATAATCAAGAACTTAAAGTTATTAAGAGTCACAATAGATTAAGAGTTACTAGATTAGTTATTAAGAGTTAATAGTTTAAGAGTCACAATGACACTTAAAATGGCTACATTGTTGTTAACCGGGTATCACTTTAACCAAATATTTGCTATCACGGGCAACATTTTATTTTTAATATTGGCTAATAAACCTGAGGACTGCCTGTCATTTTGACAGACTGGAACACTGAGAGTGATCTATAGTAATTTAAAGTGATTATCAAGCAACACTGACACTTGGAACTTCAGTGGTTTCTTTCTCAAGATAATTTCATTTCAATTTTCCTGAACTCAGGAAACACTGTCCAAAGTTTCATTTTGTCAGGTGTAGCACAAATCAGACATATTTTCAGCAAGTGGCAACCTCCAGAACTGAAAAAGGAAGCCAACACAGAAGTGGCCAAATCTGCACTTCCTTTAGGTGTCACTTGAGGCTGGCTCAAAAAGAAAGTCACCATAGATTCCCATGTTTAAATGTCCAGCTTTACAGCATTAAATTATATGTACAGCCTGGTACAAAAACATCGTTGGCCTCTATGGATAGGTTCCCCCTTCATAACAACTCCGAGTGGAATCATCGACCTAGATAATTGAGTTATGGATCGGGCTGCACTGATCGACAGGAGTTCTGACAAGCATCTGGTAGGCTTCATCCATTACTTGGAGTTGTTGGACTAGACCATGTCACTGCGTGTACTACTGTACCCATTTTGAACAATTTTATACAGATTATCTGACTAATATCATGGCATGCTCTGTGATACCGACCATCCAAGAAATTTGTACTTCAATTTTAGAGAGTGAAATTCTTGTATTAGTCTGTTATTTAGCAGTAATTAGCTGATATGTGTGTCTCTGCATCGGAGCCATACAGTTTATGAATGAACTTGATAACAAGCTAGATAGGTTAGCTGATAACTTAGAAATCCACCCTTTCATTCACATGAGGCCACTTCTGGCTTGATAAATGCAACATGGCAATGGCAAAAACACAAACACTGAAGCTTCAATATTTGGAGTCCAAACCAGTGGGTGACACCATGTTTATGTTGTTTTGATTACTGGACATACTTTGGATTAGATGAGGGTGGTGCCTGCATAGCGAGCACAGGAGGTTTCACGCATGATACCTGCTCACTTACAGTGAATTCAGAGGGATAATTACATATTCTCACATGAGCGTCATCAGATATCAAACCGACATTTGCATTCTCATATACAGCTACGACCAGGTACTGTATATAAGTTCAGAGCTGCGAGTGAGAAATCACTTTAGAGTAATGATGTCAAACATAAATCCATCAGTTTTCTTAAACCAATTCAGGGTTGAAGGGGGCTGGAGTCTATA
The DNA here is from genome assembly GCA_024447675.2 of Pterophyllum scalare. Classification (NCBI taxonomy): domain Eukaryota; kingdom Metazoa; phylum Chordata; class Actinopteri; order Cichliformes; family Cichlidae; genus Pterophyllum; species Pterophyllum scalare. Next base: position 12,195 of record JAMQGT020001532.1, on the reverse strand, counting down.
ACCTTCAACATCCTACTGTAAAATCTATGTGTCATAGTCTGCCTCCTGGTGCAGAAGGAACACATGCTTGCATTTACTTCCAGTGAGGCAGTTAGAGAGCCTTGCTGATTTCTAGTCATATTCCTGCGGAAAATACTCCAACTTTTAAACTCACAGTAATAGGCTAATTCCAGTATCTGATGTGATAAACAGAACATGAGACAATAATGAGAAGTCATCTTTTCAATACAGATGTATGACCTAATGAGAGTTGCTTTTGCAGGTGTTTCCCTTAATGTATCTGATTATATTCAACCACCCAGTTTAAAATTATGCAGACCAGGAAAAAGGATTGCATTTAGGCTAAGGTAGAACAGATCAGCCGAGTTCAATTCAGTAAGATTTTGTTTGTTTTTATTGGTTGTTCATACTTTAACTTTAACTGTGTTAAATTCTGCAAAATAGCACCATTAGTATTTGTCTGTTTAGGCACAATGTCCAAGGTTTATGGCCACTGTGCCTAAGTTTATATCACAATATATGGGTGTGCATATGTAACAGTTATAACATATGAAGCACAGTAGGAAACGGGGTCAAAGACAGGATGAAAAATAATGTGACAGAGAGTAAAACAGATATAACAAATAAGAGAGAGAAACTAGTGAGTGACACCTTCAAGGAACTAATGAGACTGAAGCCCGAGTTCTTTTAATTAATAACATTTATCATTATCTCATTAGCCATTTCTATTCCACTGGATGTCCTAAGGATGAGACTTGAATACTTACTCCTGACTTAAGACTACATTAAAGAATACAACAGCTGTGATATACTGTATTAATACAAACAATGTTCTTTCAGTGACATTTTCCAGTTTAGAAAAAGTCCTTGCAATATCCTTGCCCCCTCTAAGGTCTGTTTTGTTGTTGTTTGTTTGTTTTTGTTTTGTGTTACACTACAAGTAGAACTGGTCTTAAATCCTATCTAGTGAACACGGCTTGAAGCAGTGTTTGTGAGAAACATAAGCCTAAGTAAGTTTCAGTAAATGTAAAAAACAAATATTGCCAGTACAATAAGATTAGCTCTTAATTTCCTGAGAAGAAAGTCAGATTAGTTAACCAGGAACCATGTGATGAGGAGTGATGAATGAAAGCGAGACAGGGCTGGTTTGGGAATGGTGGGCTTCAGAGGACTGACAGTCTGGTCTGCATGTTAACCAGGGTTTTCTGGTTGAGTTGCATTACACCAAGTCCACATACTGATGCTATTGAGGACACACACAAGCTGCACTTCTTTCACTCCCCATATCTTATTAGCTGAATACACACACTCACATATACACACAAATACACAGTGAAAACAACTTGCTCACTCACTGGCTTGCTACTGCAGTGCTTTAGCCTATCTCTCTCACGGTCACACCAAGGGCATCCACTCCCTTGAAACACTACAGCACAGCTTGTCACAGGAGAGGAGAGGAGAGGAGAGGAGAGGAGAGGAGAGGAGAGGAGAGGAGAGGAGAGGAGAGGAGAGCACATTTTAATGAGGATGATCACATTTATAGGAAAAATGACGGAAGCGATGATAATGGACACTTTAAAAGAAAACATGCATGCCATCAGAACAAGATGAGGAAAACAGGAATGGTGCAGATAGATGGAAAGAGGGAGAGAGAAAAAGGAAGGTGGTAAAAAGCAGAGGGAGAGGGCAGGGCATTGCTGGGTAATGGAGATGAGATGTTAATGTGCCTACTAGTGATGCACTGCAGCAAACTGAGGAGAAAAGCAGAAAGAGAAGGAGGAAGACGGAAAAGGAGGTGGTAGAGGATCTGAGAAAACAGGCTTAATAGGGGAAGAGGGAAGCGAGAAGGAAAGGAGGAAGTAGAAGGGGAGGAGAAAAAGAAAGACAGTGAGTTTAGTATTAGATTATAAAAGGAGAGAGGAGAGAAGGGAAAGAGGAGAGGACGCTGTTGAGATTTGAACTTTGATGAGGCTGATGATACAGCAAGATGATGCTTGAATAAATTCATACTGATGTCCATGATGATTCTATAATAATGCTAATGGGGGTCAATTTCAAAGTCAGCACTGTATAACCAAAGCAACTTTCATTTTTGCACATTCCTAAGTAGGGTTGTGACGATATATCGATTTTTTTTAAAAAGTATCGATATATTTTCATACGCGATATAAAATGAGACAATATCGTTTATATCGATAAAGTGTAGGTCACGTTAAAATCATACTTGTAGCTCCACCAGTTCACCTTTCTCTTCTCCCAGTTTGCCCCTGCACAGCTTCGCACTGCCCCGCATCTGTCGTTAATCATGCAGGAAGCGACCGCATGGCAGTGTTCCCAACTTAGTGACTTTGTTGCTAGGTTTAACGGCTTTTCAGACTTTTGGCGACTTTTTTCCCCAAAATCGACTAGCGACAAATTTAACTACTTTTTCCGGTGAGGTCGGAGAGTTTTGGAAACCTGAAATGCTCCGCTGTCGCCGTGTTTTGTGTACATGCAGCCTTCGTAGTGCGTCCGTTCGTACTGTACGCTTTGGAATCGGCCGGACCCCCAAGAGTCTCTGCCTGCAGGTAAGAGGGCGCCGCCATACGCAGCAGAAATTGGTTTGTACCGTAAGTCACGTGACCTTAATAGCAGACGTGTGCTTGCAGACGCTGCATTGAGCAGGTGGGCCCATTACTGTGATACGTCAGTGCATATGTCTATGGATTTACCGAGCTGGCTATAATCCTGCAGATGGAATTTTGTTCAGTCAGTCTGTCATGTACAGGAGCCTGTACCTGGATGTACAGCTTTGTAAAGAATAAGTCAGCCTTTTGTTATTTTTGTTCTCTATCGTTTCTATTTACATTTTAATAGCACAGTTGTGAGTATTTTTATAGCGGAAAAAGGCATTAGTTTATTTAAGGAACATTATTATTTAAATATGCCAATAGTTTATTTTAAAGTAATTTCTCATGTATATCTATAGCTAAATGTTAATAAAAATGTCAGTGACATTTGGGACATGTAGCTTTGACTCTTAAGTACCTTATTGTTTATACCTTTTGGGAAGAAAATATATGGAGATATATATCGTATATCGCCATTCAGCTAAAAAATTTCAAGATATTACTTTTGGTCCATATCGCCCAGCCCTATTCCTAAGTTACAGACTTGTTTATCTTCTAGTCATAACGAAAATGTTTACAGTCTCCTGCCTTTGACTTGTCACATCTACATATTTATCGATTGAATACTTTACATTCTTTATTAAAACCCATCAGAAAAAACACAGAAAAGTGTGCTTAAAAATAGAGATGTATGTAGTGTGACCCCAATAGCATATTTCCAAGCCACATGTCATGTTATATTAGCATGAATCCAGCATGAATCCAGCTTGGCACAGAAATTAGGATGTGAAGACATCTTTGATGTTGGAATTTAACTACTGCATGAACCTGGAGAGATGCACATCAGCTTACACATGGTTCTTCCCAAAAGGATTACAATACAGAAAAATAAAAACTGAACAATATCTTTAAAAAATGGAACTAACACACACACACGCACACACGTATAAGAAAAAATGAACGCTATAAGCATAACACCTCTAAAGAAACCGAGCATTTGCCAGCTAACCATGGCACAAATACACAAAACACACTTATAAAAACCCATTAGGGAACCAGCTTCTTGTTAGGGAATACAAATCTTCCCAAGAAAGGAACCCAGTGTCATCAGTTGTTTCATCTCTTTGATGAAAAAGTCAACATGTGGCTAGCCTTTTGTATGTTCAGTGTGTTCTGTGTAACAAAAAGCATTACAACATCCAGCTGTGCACTGAAATTAGAATAAAGGCACTACAAACATCATTAAAGTTTGTTGTTTTTTTGGTTTCCAAAAGCAGCTTCAAAAGAAGTTGTATTTGGTCTCTTAGGGATTAGTTTATCATTATATGACTGCACCCTGTTTTGTTTGTAGGCATATAGCTAGTTTTTGATATCGTAATATCAAAACCATCAACAGCATTTCACCAGCAGAGATGGATTCAAATCCATATAAATCCATATATATATATGTATATATATATATATATATATATATATATATATATATATATATATATATATATATATATATATATATATATGTATAGTATATATATATATGTATGTATATATATATATATATGTGTGTGTGTGTGTGTGTGTGTGTGTGTGCATTGAGATGCACACACACATATTTATGTATGTGTATATTTCCCATGTGTATATGATAGATTCACATATAAATTTATTTTTAGAATTGTAAGTACAGTAAAGAAGTCAGGCAGCATTAACCTCTATGAAGCATCTAGTATAGTATAAAGGGTGTAAAGCCAAAGCAAAACAGCCCTTTCATTCATAGCTTTCTGTATGGCTGTGACCTAAGAAGTCACATCTTTGTCCTATGGGCCTTTCACATAAAACATGAGCATCTTCAGAACATGCCTTAGGCTTCATGGTTTCCTTTATACAGGGTGTCGCTCAATTCTCACTCAAGTGATCTCAAATTTGAACAAAATATGCAAAAACTAACCAAGCTTAATTTTAATTGTGTGTTAGAACGTGCTTGAACACAGTCAAACAAGCCTGTGCATCATGCATTTTTGAGAAAAATCAATAAAAATGCACCAACTGGAAAGCAGATTTGGACATAGCCCAAAAAAGACTGTTACACAAGACACACTACAGTGTGTCTGGGAGGTGGCTATGGACTTGACGTGTCGTGTCACAGGCGGTGCGCAAATTGGACACTTGGGAACCTTTGTGAAATTGGTTATAAGATCTACATCCCTCTGAATTTCTTGTTCAAATTTTGATTTAAAAAAATCTTGTATTGTTCAACATGAAGCCTATTTAATTTCATTTGTCTAGGCCATTTAGTTTCTCAGATGTCTCGAATGATGTCAATTTATGTGGGGGATACCCTGTACATTGAGTGTTACTCTTACATGAGGTGACATATGTCAAGGTTCAGGGAAATGCTTTTCATTTTTTCATACAGTAACATGAGCCACCATACCACTGACATGAAAACCTAACTGCATTGGTATACAGAGCACAAAGTTAATAAAAGTAGTTAGTAGTTGCTGGGTTTTTTTTCTTCATTAATAGATTTCTTAAAGCTGGAGTAAATGTGCCAGTGGCTGTTCTTTACTTATTGATGTTTTGTTGCACAATGAGAACTTTCCTGGGAGAGGTGGGTTTTTTTTGTTTTGTTTTTTTTTTCCTTTAAAGCTGTGAGTGCAGTGAAAGATCTGGCACTGCCACCTACATCAGTTCGGTTAATACAGGAACTAATGTTCAGGAACTAATGTTCAGGAAAATGTACCGAATGCGCATGTGCTGCATGGAGCAACTTATACAAGACTGTCAATCTTCTTCATTCTCATCACCAATTCCGAAGTTTTTTTTTTTCCCCCAGAATACAGGATTGATCGGTAGCCAGCTATGTTGGAAAATGTTAAGAGTATTGTCATCCTGCCTACGGAGCTCTGAGTGGCTCACTGTTTTTCCATCTGGTGGAAATGGATACTTTTTAGCCAGCTGAGACATATGTGATGCCTGATGATTGATACTTATGGAAAAATGCTAGCATTATAGTAACTGTCATATATATTTTACTTGTCCTGATAGTAACAGTGATTGATACTGAGTCTAATTTTGATCGCAGACATACATGACAGTTGCTGGGTTTTAAACAAATGGTACAGCGTGCTGGTGGCAACGTTGGCTTGTATCCTATATGGGATGGATGCCACCACCAACATCATTTCACCAGCCATTTTGAAATGGCAGAAAAGGTTTGTCACACTTTCTTTCTTCATTAGCACAGGTCACTTGTATATCTTTCAATTAACATGACTGTTATTTAGAGGTCCCACCCATTTCAAACTCTCCACTGTTGTGTTACTACATTCAGAAACATTTAACGCTCCTCACTGTCTCTCACTTTAATTTTATAACATTTGTATTTTCCCTTGCTATGTAAACCTATTGCTTCCAAATACAACATAGATATATTTATTGTATATTGTTTAATGTCAGTAAACATGTCCACCATCTCATGGATTACTAATTACTTGACAGGGGCTTTAGTGTGCGAGACTGGGCAGTGGTCTGTCTGATTTGATGATGTGCAGCTCCACATGGGACTGTGCTGTCTCAACATAACAAAATAATTCCCCAAGTATGGAATAAACAAAATAATTCTCATTCATTCATTCTCATTTGGTATCTTGTTAAGAACAATACCAAACACTTCATAATACAAGGGACCACCTAGGAAACTTATTCCATGTCAAATTGCTTTAGTCATTCACAAAAAGAACTACATGCCCTTTCACCACAGTTTCCACAATGTGCAGGAAGAAAGTAAGCTGCCATACAGTATTGCACTCTCTCTTACAATCCTGCAAACTATTTCTAAATATTAATGACACACATGAACATAAATAGAACAAGCACAAAATGGATTTCTCAATTGCTTCTTTAAAATTTTCCTCAAAAGTTGAGTCTCCACTGTAGTGCCATAGCAATTTAAGGCTAAAAGCAAACAGTTTCTGTCATACGAGGTGATTGTTGGACAAGGCTGAGACACAAGAGAATGCACATAACCATAATTATATTAAATGTGTATATTAGCTGAGTGTGTGTTGGTTTGTTGACGTATGTTTTGTCTTGGGGTATCAGTGAACCATACTATTATGTAGGCATAACTGAATTAATAAGTTAGGAAAATTAACACAGCAAATGTACCCTGAAGCATGTAAACTAATAAATTCCACATTACTGATTTGTTTTACTGTCATCTTAGAATTCATTTTGGTGAATGCAGATTTTCCCCAGATACTTGGCCCAATTTAGTCAATCTCAATATTAAAATGATGTTAGGTCCTAGTTAATTGCAGGGGGCATTTGGGAATTTCCAACCTACAGTTTCTGAAAGGCCAATTTCTTCACGTACATGAGCAGAAAGACAGTGCAATGGAAAGCCTTTTCTGTTGTCACCACACACTGAAACCATGGAGATTAATGGTTTGCACCTTCAGGGGCTCCTCCTATTTCAAGCCCAGCAGACAGGTCAGACCGCCAAGGGTTTTATTTATTTATTTTTTTGTCATTGTTGTTTGCTTGTTTGTTTTATTGTTTATTTTTTATACAGAATCTAAAAGCATTAGCAAATCTATTATTATTAGCATACTGTTGCCATTTTTCACTACAGACATACAAAACAGTGCAAAAAGTATAAAAAAGAAATCTTTTTAAAAAACCCACCAGAATTATTTTACCTGTTCAACTAATAATGTCCATTTATATCCTGCTATTACAGATTATAGTAGGCTAGATCATTCTGCCATATGTGAATGATGTTAACTATAATTTGGTGCTTCCACACCAACCCAGAACCCAGGTTGGTAGCACTTTTCAGGTCATAACTCTGACCTAAGCTAAATTAGTCCATGAAGAGATAAGACTGAAAAAGCCTGATGAGACTAGAAAAGGTTATTATATGGATTTCAATGGATGTCTGACCAAGGGCCAAGAAAACACTTAGTTTTAATTGACAGTATTGTTGAGTGTCTGCATTCTCTATTTACATTACCACATGATTACCCCAAAAACTATGAAGTGGTTTAGTCAAGCACAGGATTTTGCCAAAGCTGGCTAGATTTTCATTGTTTTACTGGATTCTTCATATTTCCAAGAACATTCAACATGAATGTAAGGATAATTAAGGTAGTCTCTGGAGCTTGAAAAGAAGCGACTGGACCTCTTTAAGTTTCTTGAAGACGTTTCACCTCTCATCCGAAAGTCCAGTCGCTTTTTATCAAGCTCAAGAAACAACTATGACCTGGATGACTGAGAACCTACACAGAGATAATTAAGGTAGCACAGTGGTTAAGAAAATGGATAGTAGTATTTTATTCTCTTGCACAGAGAGTTGCAGTGTGAAAAATAAAATTTTCACAGGATCCTATGCAGTCCAGAGAAACTCTTTCTTCTGCTCCTCCATAACATCATATCTTTTTTCTCCACCAGGTCTTCATGCACTTCTTCCATTCTTTTTACTTATACCCTATTTTTTCCTGTAGCTGCAATCATTCTAAGAAGGTGACTATTTCTGAAAGCCCTGGCTAGTTAGGAACCATAATGAATCAAACTAATCCTGCAGCCCCATTAAAAACAAAGATGAGCGGCAGAGTCCTTGTACTTTTTTGTGTAGCAGCAACTCTGTGTGAGCATACGCATTCAGGTAGCTCCTCACTATGCTTGGTCCTGTGCTACTCTACGGTGCACTGAGTGCGTGGGTTCATTGATTGTATCTCTCTCCTGGCACCTTAATGGTTGTGGTACACTCGTCTCTGAACCCAGCATTAGCATGGTCAAGTTATTTTCTCTCAGGGGCTATTTCCACTGACCAAACAGGATTTTTCCGTTGACTCCTTAAAACTTGTGTAAGAATATGGCAAGCTGTGTTTTTCCATTATTTCCTATACACTGCACAGCAATACAGGGAGCAGGAAGAGACACACCAAGTGTGCTTTGATGTAAATAATGGTAACCTAACATTTTTTTATATTCTGGAAATGTGGGTTCTTATTAAAGTAGTACAGAGTCTACTTGATTCAACCAATTCCTCTTATCTATTATCAAATACACACATTCACACATACTGTTTGGACTGCCCCAGAGCAGGCCTCCCTCAGGTTTTTAGTCAGATCTACTCCCACATGTCATGTCCAGTTTCAAAACATGAAGTGGTGGCAGCAAAAACGCCAAGTTTTAGGGTGTTGACATCACAGTACATCCACTGTACATGGAGTTACATCCACTTTTTATATATGGTCTATTTTCATACTGTAGCATATGAATGTGAGGGTAAATACGAGTAAGACTAAGTAAAAATGGAGTAGCAAGAAGAAAAAGAGAGGTGTGATTCTCCAGGTGGGAGTACGTCTCCATCATGCTGCTTTTTTACCTGCAGTAAAGGACGAGGGGAAGACTTGCTGAGGGTAATTCACGCACACAGAAACATACACAGTCTCCACTGCAGCTAACTGGTCTTATGAAAACTTGCCTCTGAGTCCACAACAAGATTAGCAGTCCTCTCATAGTTGTGCCCAGCCCTAATCCACAACCCATGCACCCTCTGCAGTCCACCCCATCCCTCAGATATATTTGGTGTTTATCATTAACCAATCACTCTTTATTGTGATCACAAAAGGATGGATGGATGAAAGAAAATAGTGTGAAAGCCTGCTGGTAGGAAATTTAGCATTTATCTAAGTAAATATCTCAAATGCCATCCTGCCATGTTAGTAAAATTTTGATAAGTAATGTTAAAGCTGATTAGATTCTGTAATTGAAATAATCTCAGATAAAACCCATAAGCAACAGTTATAATTAATTACATTTTGAATTTATTTGGTGTTGCTGTATGGGATTACCCACAGAATATAGCAAAGGATCACAGTATGGAATATAAAAGTTCATATACAGAATACAAAGCCCTACAACATCTTCTTAGAGAGGCCAGAGTAAAGCAGGTGAGAGGCATCACATTGCTATTAACATTACAACTGTCTGGGCCTAAACTGGTGCTTTAATTACAAAGTATAACTATAAATGTTTCAGCAATTTAAATCTTCCAAATAAACTCAAATGGTCACAGATTTAATTAATTACCATTCATAGAATCATGTATATCATACATATTATTATATAATTTTGTGTGCTCTTAGACATGAATACACATGTACAACACTTTATGTTCAAGACTTTCTTCAGAGACTTTCCAGTCCCCTCATGTCACAGGATTTGGCACTAGTCTTGTTCCTCCAGATGTTCCCACCATCCTGTCTCCCCATCCCCCCTCTTTATTTTAACATCTGCCTACTCTCTGAATTTCCATTTTCAAGGATGAGAAACTAAACTTTCCATGTCTTGCTGCCTGTTTCCTCAGTCAAATGCAAGCATAACAGTTGCCCAGATCCCACCCCTTCCCTTCCGTCTGTAACTGATGAGTAAGAGAAATGTTTTCCCTGCATATAAATATGTACCTAATTGCTACATTTCCTTAGAAACATTGCAATGATGGCATGTTATCAAAAAAGGTGGAAAAACCATCAAGAACTAAAAATGGCATTATATTCTTTCTTTTTTTTTCTTTTTTTTCTGCATACCTCAGGTTAATTAGATATTTTGGTGATATGTTGACGAGCTGAAAAACAAAAGCTACCAGACTCAAACTGGACCGTATCATTCTGCTCCAAATAACATTGCTGTACATCCACATCCACAACAACAACAAAAAACATGCTATGAAGCTACATTTCTTTCCACAACTGTCCTGATTATTGTTTCGAAGGCAGATTTAAACACTGAGTCAAGTTTACCATTACCGCAGCAATTACAGGCTAACCTAAGTGGCATAACTTTAAAAGATTACAAGAACTGAAGTACTTTACTACATGTCAATTGTATAACCGCTTCCAAGTAATTCCTTTGAGGTCTCTCTGTAGTGACCAAACCAGCTTCTCAAATTCAGCACAAACACTATTTTAAAAGGATACTCACAACAAAAAAGCAGAGAGAGGAAAACGTGTTGGTAGCAATAGTTACAGCTTCCCTCGATATCCCTTTTGGTGCTGATGATAGTTGCAGTAGCAGGGTGGCCTGGTGAAGACTAAATATAACCTAGAGAGTTTGTAGCAGGAGCACACGGCAGGCCAAACGAGGCTCTTCCATCTCTCATATACAGTGTATTTGCTATAAGCAAACTCATTCTGGATGGCTGGAATGCTGCACAGCACAGGGAAAGTACAAGAACAAGACGCTTCACACTAGGACTCTGTCCCTACAACGAATGAAGGGAGGGAGGAAGGCAGAGAGGGAGAGATGGAGAAAGAGAAAGAGAGGGAGGCAGGGAGGGTGGGAGTTGGTGTTGTGTATATATAAGACCAGCTAGCGTGACCTCTTGTGAAGAGAGCATGTACACTGATACACAGTGAAATAAAAAAACCTATCTTGGATTTGTTTTTTTATTCCACATCATTTAACATGTTTTAAGATCATAGCTAGTCTGCTGAAACAGACTGTATGTTCGGTTACTGGCATTTTCTGTGGTTTCTTTTGCTTTTTAAAAGATGTATTATTATATTATTTCACTTTTAAAAAAATGTAAAATTTGAAAATAATGAAAGACACAACTGATGTATGTCATGTTCCTGCAGCTGAATGCTTTCTGAATGCTCTGGAGCATTCACACCTTGTTCTAGTAAAATGAAAACTTGGGGGGGGGAGCATAGACAGAGCTAGGCAAAGCAAACAATAACCCTCAAAGCATAATTAGATAATATGATCTGTCAATCAAGTTAAACAAGCTCCTGAACATACATCTTTCAGGACTCATATTATCACAATAGTACAGAAAGTTTTATAACTTGCAATAACACAAGATTAATTTCATAAATGTAATATAGTATATTGTTTTTTGAGAAAATACTCACAATTGTTTTTACACAGAAAAACCCCAATTATATACCACAATCAAATGCCTATTTCTGCTTTACATCATGTGAATAAGACAGAAAAACAATCCAAGTGCGAGTTATAACAGACAGAAAACTGTTGGCCTTTATTTGACTGCAGCACATCTAAATTGAGGATACTGCATATTAAACACATTTAATAAAATAACCGGAGAGGCTGCACTCTTAGAAACAACTGGATGTCAACTTTATCACAACAGGGGAGCAACAATCCCTGCCAAACTGCATTTTCTTGAAAAAGTGTATTTGGAAATGTAATGGAAATCACTCCTGTTTGGTAAAATGATTACATTCTTACACCCAATTCAGACTAATGCAAATTGTTATTAATTAATTAATTTTTTTTATCTTACAAGTGAACTTGCTGATTTGAACTAAATCATGTGAAAAAGAAAGTTTTCACATGACAGCTTAGGTTTGGAAAGTTGCATCTGAACAAACCACAAGACTTCTGGAACAATATCCTTTGGACAGACAAGACCAAAGTTGCACCACATTTGGCAAAACAGCACAAACACCTCATACTAACTGTCAAGCACAGTGGTGGAGGGGTGATGATTTGGGCTTGTCTTGAAGCCACAGGCCCTGGGCACCTTGCAGTCATTGATTCTACAGTGGGT
>JAMQGT020001531.1:0-18019 GCA_024447675.2 Pterophyllum scalare | reverse complement strand
CTGAAAGCTCTTTAACAAACCAATTTTAGTTTTATGGTAAGTTTTGAACTCACAACCTTCTGTAAAACCACAAGATGTACAAATGACAGACAATACAGATGTGGAAAAGAGGTTAAATTTGTGAACTTAAATAACTGGCTCGTTCATCCGCATTGCCATCAGCAACACCACCACTGCTGGCAGTCCTTGTAAATTATATCTGTAAATATAATCTGAGCACAGGAATTCACAGAACGAGGTGAGTCATCTTGCAGGGAATGACTAAAAGCAACAAAACATACCAGCCACAGAAGTCTCTCATAGCAGAGACTGTTTTATGGAAGATAAGAAATATTTTAAATAATATTTTAAGTGTGACTGTGTCAGAGTTTAGCTTACTCTGAGAGGTTTACTAAAGAAAATATAATGCCTGACTAGGAATCAGATATCATCCGTGCATTTGTGCATATACAGTATATTCATTTACATCTTTTAATAAGTGGTGCTCAAGGTTCTACAGTGTCTTTTAACTTGCCAAGGCCTATTGTTTGTGATCATGGTTGACTAAAACTGGTACTTTCTCTTTGCCAGCATAAAAAGGACAGCACTCATTGGACTGACAATTGACTGACCAATACTCAGAACAATAGAAAAGTCCAAGGAAGAGAATTGTAGATTTACACAAGTTTTGAAGGTCTCAGCCAGCATCTGCCACATAAACATCACTGCCCACACTGAAGCAAGTTTTACATCGCTGTAGACTTTGAGGGTGCCGACCAATAAAGAAGCCCCTGTTCCAAAATTGCGTCTTCAAGCTCTGCCCACTTCACCCCACATAGACAAGCCAACTGCCTTCTGGAGAAAAGGTGTATGGTTACACAAGAGACAAAGACTGAGCAATTTGACAACAATGACCAGAAGTATGTTTGGAGGAGTAAAGGTGAGACTTCAAACCTAAGAACAGTGTCAAGCATGATGGTAGTAGCATCATGCTCTGAGGCCATTTACCTGCCAGTGGTACTGGTACACTGCACAAAGTGGATGGCATAATGAAGGACTAGCTCCAGCCAGAATTGTGCCAGAAGGTTATTAATGAGCTTTTGACTTAAAGAGAGAAGTAAATTAAGCTTGTTAATGGTCCACTGATGTCCATTACAAGACAGTTCAAACTATAAAATAACAGCAGTCATATTAGGCTTTAGATTAGCATACACTCTGAACTAACTGACTTTAGCACAGGATACAATATGATTTCTTGTCATGTTTATTTTATGTAAGGTTTTAATATCAGTATCTTAGGAATAATTCAAGCATGAATGAGAGGAACACATTCGGAACACACTAAGCTATTAAACACTTCTATTCTAAGAGAAACTGCTGCATTCCCAGTCCAGTTTGCAGGAGAAATAAGGGAGAGAAGAAAAGATCATGTGAGGGAGGGAGTGCATGAATGAAAAAAAATTCAGGGGCGTGTAAATGTCAAAGCAAGACAGGCAGTGAAAAGGGAAAAGTGAAGCAGCAAGGCAATAACAATGAAAGCATTTTGAAGTAAACATGCAAACAGAGATGACCAAAGGAACAGTGAATCCGAGAGAGAAGAGTTAGAAAAGAATGGCTGGATGGCAGAAAATGGTGCAGCCTGGCCTCTGATTATTCACCACAGCAGAACCTTTGGGAACTGCACTGTCTGTGTCTGAATGCATCAATGGTCAGCTGGCTGGGTGTGTAAAGGATCCTATAAAAAGTGTTAATAGCTATTAAGAGAAGACGATACTCTTTCAGGTTTATTCCTCTCTCTCAGTTTCACTTGGCATGACATCGTCTGAGCTGAAAGAGGCATTGTGCCCCCTATTATGCTGTCCTACACTGTCATTCATATTATCTTTCATTCTCTCTCCTTTTCAGAACAAAGGTATTGAAACAAACAATGTTAAATCTGACTGGCGTCAGAGTGAAACAACGCTGATCTGAACGCATAGTTCCCTGATATCAACATCATTTCAGGGAAATGTACAAACATTCACAAAAACCTTCAAAGAGATGGGTCTGTGCTTAGATACCTGCTCATTCAGATATGCAAGGACATAACCCAGGATATTTATTTAGACCTGGGGGAGACACGCTGCTGTACTATCACCAGTAAAGGAACGCATATTGACAGTCATGAATCATTGTAAACCAATTTTCCTCCTATGTATATCCGCTCTGATAACAAATGCATGATGTATTCCATCTGGAGCTTGTATTGATTACATGAGTGCCTCTCTCCCAGACTATTGATCTGGGTGAAGAGCCATGTGGCTTTGCTAAAGCATGTTTTTTTTACACAAAATGTTCTATTCAATTAATATTTGGATTCTAAGTTTCATGTTAATGTGACAGTAATCAATACTTTTACAACAACTGATTAAATGATCGTGTATAAAATGTATATAATCAAAGAATTTCAGTATGTTTTTAATTTGTAGGGATATAGAATAAATGATGATGAGGGAAACATCTCAACACAGGACCTTGTAGAGAATACTGCTTCATAACTTCAAGGTAAAATGCAGCAATAATGTGTTATGACAGGCTAAAGATTATAAGACATTTGGCTTCTTTAGAGTCATATGGCGAGGAATGTTTTGATCACTCAACCATAGCTCGCAAAGCTAAAGGCTATAAAACAATTGGTGATTCATAATGAATGAATTCAATGCCATGCCAGGTTTTAAAGTAATTAGACATTCCCAAAATACAATGAAATCACTGTACTGTGGCCGTCTCTTTTGTTCCCTAAATCAAAACTGTGTGCATACTTATCTGCTTTTAACTGTTGACTCTGGTAGCCCTGCAGTTTTAGTGCTTCTTGACCTGTCAGCTGCCTTTGACACTGTGGACCACGAGATCCTTCTATCTCACCTAGAACATGAAGTCTAAATCAAGTTTCTCTGTCCATCTAGGAGACTGTTTTTCTACAGGAGCAAATTTATCTGGTAGAGTGCCTCAAGGGTCCATTCTGGGCCCAGTTCCTGTCTCATTGTATATGTTTCCACCAGGGTCTATTTTTAGGAAACATAATATTTCTTTCCAGTTTTGCTGATGGCATCCAGGTGTATATGATAATAATACCTTAGACTTATATAGCGCTTTTCACGGTACTCAAAGCGCTTTAAATTCTGTGCACCATTCATTCACACCTCAATCATACTTGGTGGTGGTAAGCTACTAATGTAGCCACAGCTGCCCTGGGGCAGTCTGACAGAAGCATGGCTGCCGATTCATGCCTACAGCCCCTCCGACCAACACCGACCACACAACCACATTCACATTTAGGCAATGTAGGTTAAGTGTCTTGCCCAGGGACACAATGACAGCAAAAGGACAGCACACGCTCAGACGAGGACACGAACCCGCAACCCGCGGTTTCAAGGTGAGCACCTACCCACTGTGCCATCCCATTAAACTGAACAGCAGAGATCCATGAGAGCCTCTGCTGAACTGGCTCAGTTAAGTCCTGGATGAATCATTTGGCTCCTCACTGCTGCTGTGAAAAATCTGGGTGTTATTTTTGATAGCGGTTTTAAAACGGATAAGCAAATAAGTGCTGTTACTAAAAGTTGTTTTTAATCAACTCAGAGTCATTGCTAAGGTAAAACTTTATCTCCTGCAACAAGACCTGGAAAAAGTTATTCCTGCTTTTATCACTTCCCGCCTGAACTACTGTAATTCCCTGTACTTTGGCATAGATCAATCATCTGTGTGCCGCCTGCAGGTAGTCCAGAATGCTGCAGCTCGTCTTTTAACTGGTATAAAAAGCATGAACACATTACCCCGGTCCTGTCATCCCTTCACTGGCTCCCTGTCCATTTAAGAATAGATTTTAAGATTTTATTGCTTACTTTTAAAGCTTTAAACAAACTGCCACCTTTGTATTTGTCTGAGCTACTTCACAGCCACATGCCTGTAAGAGCTTTGAGGTCATCTAACCAGCTGCTCTTACAGAGGCCTAAAACTAGATTAAAACAGAGAGGTGATCGAGCCTTTGAAGCAGCAGCACCAAAACTATTGAATAATCTACCTCTCCGTATCTGCACTGCTCAGACAATACATACATTTAAATCTTTACTAAAAACACATCTCTTTTTCTTGGCATTTGGCTGCAGTGCAACGTCCTTTTAGATGATTGCTTTTTATGGTATTTAAAAAATTTTTTTTTATTTATTTTATGTTATGTTATTTATTGTCCTTTAATGTTGTTTTAACTTGAGGGCAGTTCTTGGGGCTATATTATGTTAATGTGCAGCACTTTGGTCAATGTTGTTTTAAATGTGCTATATAAATAAACTTGACTAAACAAAGCTCTGCTTTAATATTATATATATATATATATATATATATATATATATATATATATATTTATTTATTTATTTATTTATTTCGTACAAATATGGATTAAGAATTTAATGAATTTAATGATTCAAGAATTTAATGCTGGTTTACCTATTGGTAGGTTGTGGAACTGTACTCAAAGCAAAAAGCAGCAACTGATGAGCAGGATGTTGTGGGTTTTGGGACAGAAAAGTAAAGTAAATAGTAAACATCCATATGATGATGATGACATCATTATTGCAAAGTGTGTGGATAACCTGCACACCTTCGAAGGCCCCATTGCTGAGTGATTCATGCAGGTTCCTGTGGAAACACATACTGAAATCCAGACATCCAGTTGCCTTTTCCAGATAAGGCCATGCCAATTTCGGCAAACCATATTTCCTCAAGTATTACAATAGCATACCTCTGTACTAAACTTGCATTGCATTCAATTTTATGTTTATATATGTACATGTCAACCACTTGGGAAAAACATTCATCATATCATAGAAAGACGGGATAAACATAACAGCTGTCCCAGCCAAAGACTAAAATCTGTACTCCCAACTTACTCAGGAATTCCGTTGCAGATGTAACTTTACCCAAAACAGACTTAAAAACGACAGCTGCAACATGTAATTTCTCCTGAAGATTCCCAGCACCACATGTTTTGAGCTGCCTGAGAGGGTTCACACCAGCCTGCCATAGATCATTAACTCTGCTTGAGGCCAGGTATATAATTCACCCAGTAAGTGTTAATTACAAATGCACAAACCTCCGCAAAACAGACCCACATA
Source organism: Pterophyllum scalare (assembly GCA_024447675.2). Lineage (NCBI taxonomy): Eukaryota > Metazoa > Chordata > Actinopteri > Cichliformes > Cichlidae > Pterophyllum > Pterophyllum scalare. The sequence goes on along the minus strand of JAMQGT020001531.1, from coordinate 12,887 downwards.
CCTCCCTTCTTCAGTAATAAAACAGTAAGGGGCACAGTGCCCTGTGAAGGCCGCAGGGAGGGCTGGTCTCAAGAAAAACACTATTGCTACTTATTCTTTTAAATAATTAAGCACTCTAAATATCAATGCACAAATTAACTGGGTGCTTTGAACAGAGCACACATAAGAAAACAGATGAGGAATGGCATGCTAGCATGTAGTTTCCATGCACACACACACACACACACACACACACACACACACATATATATATATATATATATGTGTGTGTGTGTGTGTACAGGTAAAGCCCTCTACAACTTTAGCAGCCTCTCCCATCAGTTTAATTTACTATTCAGACTTTGGATGTTTCTCATGGCTTTGACCAAATGTAGCTGTGGTGGTGCTCTGTAGTCTCTGCTGCTCCCAGCTAAAGTTATTACATGAGAAACCACTTGTGTCTTTGCACGATCCACCACATACTTTGTGTTCTTCATGTTTTTTCATTTATACTAAATGGCACTCAAAATATGTTTTCAGTTCCTTGTTTCTGTATATAATGATCTTCTGTAATCTCATTCTTGTTGACTTTTAACCGGGACTTGGGTGCAAAATTTCGTTTCACCTTCTGTGGGTGTGTTGGAATGACAGTAAAAATCCTTGAATCCTCAACTGGTGTACAATGTTCCTTAGAAAATAAACTGAATGAAAACTCATTTTAGTAGAATGGTATAAAATAATCTTCTTAACTCAAGGCTCTAGAGCAGTATTTCGAGCACTTGCATCTTTGTTTAAGCTTTAGTACTAGACTAATTTATTTCAGATTGAACTGTGTTACCGAAATGCTTCATGTTTGGAAATAGTAATATTTCCCTACTGACATGTAAAACTTAATATTTATGTAAGATTTAAGGAGATTCTTTTTTCCTACTATGAAAAAAGACAGGATTTTCCAAGATACTGTTTTGTAGCTCTGCAGTTCCAATACAAGACCGATGAAGATGAAAAAGCAGAGACCTAGTTTCTGGAAAATACATCAGAGAGAAAAAAGAGATAACAAAAAGGAGGCTGGGAAGAGAGAAGCAGGTGGTCACTGGAAAAATCATTAGTGTAACTGAACAAAGTAGCAATCCAATCTTCTCTCTCTTTCACACACACACACACACACACACACACACACACAAATAGAAAAAATACAATATTGAACTTGACCATTAGTGAAATACAGACCAGCAAAGTTTATAAAAAAATAAAAAATGATGTTAACACACACGATGCTACAGTAATATACACGTGGCAGCAAATGTGATAGAAATAAGCACTCTGGATATGAATATGGATTAACTTCGGGTGACTCACCGAGACACACACTCACAATGTGATTATGGGTTGTCACATTGCCATGGCAACACATCCTGTAATGTGCTAATGCCTCATTTTTGTGAGTGTGGGTGTGCGCGCGTGTGTGTTAGTTTGTTTGTGTGTTAGTGGGTGGGAGGTGGTAGTAATATCACACTTGCCCTTAATTGAACCAGAGTCAGACAGCATTGATATTTGCGGTGTGACACGGGGGCTGAACAGTGAGAGGGTCATAGGAAAATAGTTGCTATAATATAGTTGGAAAGTGTTACTAATTTCAAATAGTGACTTTTAAAGTTTTTTGGCAAAAAAAAGTTTCATGCTTGAATATGTTGTTATTATTATTATTATGAAATGTCACTGTCACTTGCTTCTGCCTGGCAATATGTTCATGTGAGTCAGTTTCTTGTGTGTTTTGTTAAGTGCAAACCAATGCATAGTGAGCAACATCTACATGGCAGCTGTATTAGTGGTTGATTGCAGCAATTAACCTTGTGATATTGTGCGCAGTGATCAGTGAGATGTTGAATTAAATAACTGATAAACCTCATCTACATATTTTGCCTTTAAAATAAAGAACTGTGTAAAGATTCCATTTGTTAACTGTGCCTACTAAGCCTTGCTTAGTCATTTGTCTGTATAACAGTTGTGAGTGGGCCCAGCAAAAGGTCAGTTGCAGATGTTGTCAGAAATTAAGTTCCTCTGTAGATGTCTGCAACCAAATATTGCTTTGAAATTTACTTTGAGATAGAGGTCACAGTAGCATTCCTCAGCCTGCTGAATATGTGTGTTTATTCTGACACAACGTGTCGCTCATGTTTTTTCCAGTGGAGTCGATAACAGAGACAGATATGTCAGTTATAATATGCAAATTGTCACGCATGCATCCTATGAAACTGTTTTATGATTTAAAAAACAAACAAACAGCATTTGCATGTAAAAGTGAAAGCATGCATGAACTCGTACCATTTTTGTTGTGTGCAAACATCTGCAAACTCTTGTTATCAGGTGCACACTCAGAGGAAAACAACTGGTGCAAATGCAGACAGCTTGTTTGTGGTCATACAGAATCCGTAAAGAAGTGTGATACATGAAACAGATCATTTAGAGCAATAACTTCTAAGATCTCTGTATAAAGTTCAGAAAACCCATATGACACCAGCAGCCATTTTGGGAACTGCAGTCAGTATCCTGTTGTTCATGCTTGGGTTTGTGCATTCTCACACTCTGTGGGTAGGTGCAAACGAGCGTCCTATGCATTGGCCAAAGCAGTGACATACACAGGACTATCTTGCACTGTTAGGTTGCAGTATTATATGTATCGTATATCATGTTATAATACAACTGGGAGATCACCTAGGTCAGTTTGCTTTGTGAACTGAAATGAAGCAACAACCACCACTTCAGTACTGTGCAGCTTTGGCCTCAGTCACAGGCCTAGAGACTGGTCAGGGTAAGGTAAAAATATGTTTTCCCAACCGTTTGGCAGGTGGTTACTGGTTGTTACTGGCTGTTGCTAGGTGAAATCAGTTGCAAAGACGCCAAAGATGCTGCACCAAAAACCTCCTTGTCATTGCTTTGGTCACTAGCAGATTACCGCTAGCAGATTACATAAGAGATGCCGACTTGTCTACAAACACTTGCCATTTACTAATTTCAGACTGTTTGCAGATAAGTTGATATTTTCCATGCAAACTACTGGCTACAATGGCAATTGCAAAGTTTTTTCATTGCAGCACTGTACACCTCCTTGCGACGAATTTCACACTAGTGACTGCCAGCAACCACTTGTCAGTTGGTCAGAGAATACACATTTTTCCTACATGACCAGCAGTTGCCAACTGGTTTCTAGGCCTGTGTGACTGGGACCTAAGTTGCCGCTAACTGACTGCTAACTGCCTCGACTTGCTTGCTCATGTTAGGTGGTGTAGTAAAAGGCAATCTAAATTACCAGATCTACCCTGGGAGGTTTAATGTCATCCACTCAATAAAGTATTTTGCTATTTAGATATTTGGTGATGTAAGCTAATATTGGTCAGGAAGAAGCAAACACTTTTAATCCACTAAACCAAAGTTTCCTCCTCCATTAATTAAGAGCCCTGCTGATGTTGACCCTGATTTGTTACCCCAACACTGGCCACATTACAGTTTGCCAGGATTAACTTAACTTGATGAAACTGGCTTTCCTGCTAAAATAACCCACAAAGCATAAGACAGAATGCTTAGTAAGGGAAACTTTGAGTAATATCTCTGTTCAAGGCCATACAGAAATCATACTCCAAACATTAAAGTATAAGTGCTGCAAAAATCCTTCAAAGATTATCCACCTTCTGGGGGTTTCCAGTCAAACCCCAGTAGAATTGTCATGAATGATCTCCAAGGAGACAATCACACCACACATCCTAACAGTAAAGAAGAACTGTAAGACTTAAGACTGTAATTACAGTTTCAGTAATAAAGTATGTAGATCTTAAACAATTAAGTCTACTTTTCCTGATTTTTGTCTAATCTACTAATACAGACAATATACTTAAGCTCAAAAACAGTTTATCTGCTTGCCAAATCTTAAGCACTTTGGAGCAATGTGGTGACCAGAGATCATGGGAAGTTAATGACATTTGGTGACATCAAGAAAATACAACATGAAGTTGGCAGTTCCTAAGATGAACTTTTGAAGCTATTACCAAAGACAGCATGACTGATTCATGACAGGGAGGCAATGAATGTTGACTAGCCACCAGCTATCATTCTCAAAGTGATGTCTGATGACTGACTTACTTCCTGTGTGGACGCAGGACGATTTGACAAGTTGATAAATTGTTTTTGAGCTTATTTTGATTTTTATTGTCTATATTAATAAATTAGACAAAAATAAGAAAAAAAAGTTGACCTAATTGCACAAGATCTACATACTCTCTTCCTGAAACTGTAATTCTACTTTGCACAGACCAAGACTCCAAAACATAGCTCAGAGTTGCTGATGAATTTTTAAAACAACAAAATTCATGCCTGTCTTTTATGCATGACTGAGTTTTGACCCTGCAAACTGGAATTTCTGCTGCCTTTCAGAGTGGGAGTGCTGACTACTTACATGAAAATAAACAAAAGAACATTTTAGAGCTTGATACACACAGATACAGACTCCCTAATATGAACAATGTCCAAGCCTCTACTCCTGCGTAGGGTTACTTGGTTAATCTCTAACACTTTCAAAGCAATTTATACTGTATCTGTGTGGCTGTAAATACCAAGTTTGTGTATGAACCATAAAGACCAATTATTAAGGTGATTTATTTGATTATGAAGAATACAAGTAGGTGGTAATCATTCTGTTGATCCCTTGTGTTTTCCTTCCACAAAACAGTTACCATGACATTGTCTATCAGTGGTATAAGTGATTGTAATTATGCAGTCTATTGTGTGCACTGCTATTACTAGTAAGCAGATTTGAACAGTTAGCTGCACATTCACAAACTTTCAACACTGGAGACCTTAACATCAAAGTACAGGTAAATATCCAGGTGTAGAGGTGAGAATGAAAGCTTTTATTTTAAACTTTGAACTCTAATCCTTTATTTTTTATTTGTTACACAACTACTTCTGTTAATCAGCATGCTATGTACTATGACTTTCATGAGAGTGTGTACATGGTCTTATAGCCCTCTATAATAGCCGGAGCAGCTAGAAAAGGTTTTACTGAGGGCAAAGTAAAGAGGATCAAAATGCAGGACATCAAAAACTGAAAACAATGTTTAAAATGGGGATTAGATAAAAATGAGCAGATGATTTGGAGATCCTGGGTGGATGGCCCAGGGGCAGATGGACACGGAGGTTGTGGAGAACCTAAGGAGTGAGGCCCAGGGATTGGAGAGCATGTAAACTGAGAACCTCAAGTTGATGTCCTGTGACTGCAGAGTTATGACTTTCCACCCAGCAGCTGAAGAGCAGGAGAACCAGGTTCACAGCTAGGAAGCAGGAGGAATAGTGAGCCATGGGCCTCGACAAGATAACCTGGTAGCACAGCATATAGACAAGGGGGCAAAGATGCTCAGAAGGTTAGCGGTAAGTGGCATAAGCATGAGGCCAGCAGGACAGGCTGGACATAAAAATGAACTTCCAGGAACCGGGCAGGAGAGTAGCAGCAAGGAGAGTCGAGCAGAAGGTGATAAACCCAAATCAGGACAGAAGGCTGTGTCCTGATCTGAAGGTTGATCTTTCTGGCCAGTAGGAGGCTCACCAGAAAGATCAGAACATGCAAATAAGGCAACTTTGGACACAAGGATCAAAGATTAAAAAATTGGCATGAAAAAACAGAGAGTGAGAGAGGCTGCAGTGCTGAGTTTCGCTGTTTTTAACTCTCGGTTTCACATCACTATAAAAAAGTTCTTTGCCTATTACGACTTTGGCCTCCTCCATGGTTGGACCCAAGCTAACTGACCAACAATCGATATACAGGGGTTGGACAATGAAACTGAAACACCTGGTTTTAGAACACAATAATTTATTAGTATGGTGTAGGGCCTCCTTTTGCGGCCAATACAGCATCAATTCCTCTTGGGAATTACATATACAAGTCCTGCACAGTGGCCAGAGGGATTTTAAGCCATTCTTCTTGCAGGATAGTGTCCAGGTCACGATGTGATGTTGGTGGAGGAAAATGTTTCCTGACTCGCTCCTCCCAAACACCCCAAAGTGGCTCAATAATATTTAGATCTGGTGACTGTGCAGGCCATGGGAGATGTTGAACTTCACTTTCATGTACATCAAACCAATCTTTCACCAGTCTTGCTGTGTGTATTGGTGCATTGTCATCCTGATACACGGCACCGCCTTCAGGATACAAAGTATGAACCACTGGATGCACATGGTCCTCCAGAATGGTTCGGTAGTCCTTGGCAGTGACGCGCCCATCTAGCACAAGTATTGGGCCAAGGGAATGCCATGATATGGCAGCCCAAACCATCACTGATCCACCCCCATGCTTAACTCTGGGCATGCAACAGTCTGGGTGCTACGCTTCTTTGGTGCTTCTCCACACCGTAACTCTCCCGGATGTGGGGAAAATAGTAAAGGTGGACTCATTGAAACCGACGTTTGGCATTGGCACGAGTGACCAAAAGTTTGGCTATAGCAGCCCGGCCTGTCTATATTGACCCTGTGGAGCTCCCGACGGACAGTTTTGGTGGAAACAGGAGAGTTGAGGTGCACATTTAATTCTGCCATGATTTGATCTGCTCTTACTGGTGCAATGTGCAATTAATGAAGATTGGCCACCAGGCTGGTCCAATTTAGCCATGAAACCTCCCACACTAAAATGACAGGTATCATTGACAGGTTTCATTGTCCAACCCCTGTAGATAATAGTTAATTAATGTCATGAACAAGAGCACTGTTGCCAACTCACTGGTGGCTGTCTCAAAAGTCACTAAAAGTCGCTAAAGGGGGTTCCCCCTCAGTACTGAAGCAAGATCCTGGGGGGGGTTGGGTCCCTGTTGGTCCGAAGCATGCGAAGGGATGCAATGGTGGACGATTTCGGCTTTCTGGGCTGTCTCCAAAAGACTCCAAAAGTCACAGGAGTGACCAGAAAAAGTTGTTAGATTTGTCGCCAGTGGCTTTTTGGGAAAAAAAAGTCGCACGGGGGGGGGTCTGAAAAGTTACAAAATATAGCAACAAAGCTAAGTTAAGTTTGCAACAGTGTGAAAGAGTACCTGCTGACAGGTTGTTCCTTACACTGGCCCCTGGTGACAGTAAACTGCTACAACTCTACATTGGCCTGACGCACAGCCATGACAGACCCTTTAGGAAATGGAAGACTGTAGCCTGGCCCAGAATCAGGCTTGCCAATGACTGGCCCAGGGACTGCAGAGTCATCAGCTGGGGATTCAGGGCCAGAATGAAGCACTGAAGAACTGGAAATAAAATTTTTATTTCAGTATTTGCACATTTTGTCACGTAGACTTTAATCTATTTGGGACGGCATTCAGACTTTTCTTAAAATTTCATTTTGAGGCAGTGTTTCAGTTTTTTGTCAGGGACTCACTACCCTTTGACCTGCACCTTTCTCATTCCCTGGCATTTCTGCAATCTGAGTCAAGGCCGGCCAATGTGAAAAAATAACTGTGCACTAATAAGCAAAAAGGGATAGAACAGAGAGATGAAAACTTTAATAAATGTCACTTTAAAAAAAAATACAAGTGTGATTTGTAGTTATTTATGACTTAAAAAAAGAAAAACTAAGCTGTATGAACACGTGAGAGCATGTCAGAGTAGATGAAAACAAACCAATAAAATTCCATGAGCAAACAACATCAGCAGACTTTTATAGCGATAACAACCAGAATTATCAGGCAGCCTTCATAAATTACAACTCCGCCAGCTTTACCTATCTCAGCTTGGTTGTATTGTACTCTGATGTTCTGATAAGAGGTGCACCATTAGTTGTTTTGATTGCCATCAGACATGTGTTTCAGTTTTTCAGTTCTTTCAGTTCTTCAATATTACAACCATGAGCTTGCAGTATTTAGCATTCTGGCCCACTGCTTGGTTTAGAAACTGAATTGCACTTGGGTAAACCCTGAAAAGTTTACAGGAAAAGAGGTAAACCCCTCATCATCAAGAAGAGAAACTTTTTTCTTTAAAGATAAATTAGCTTCTCATTTTTGTTTCGCCTACACTTCAAAGCACACACCTCTGCAAACACACACACAGTTGAGATGTGAAGCATGCTTTTCTAGGATCCCCTTATTAAACAAGTTAATATGAATACGCACAGTGGGTTGTTCTGGTGAAGGTGGAACCCGTGGGACAGCCCCGCACTTTATTGAAACACAGTAAAAGAAAACATGACAAGCAGCGGAGGCTGCTGCGGGGAGATCCAGAGATGGGTAGAGGGGTGGTTTGCTGAGTGAAAGAACTATTGTTGTCACTCCACACACTCATTTTTTAATGTGACAACTGCTTGCCAAGTTATTAAATGACAGTAACTTCTTTAGTTCCACCTAGTAGAATTTCCCTGTGTAACAATACAGTGTTGTTGCAAATGAAGTCAGAAAAATTACAGATAATAAAATAAAACTTCACATTTTATCAGCAGTTGACTAAATTAATAAAAAATTATAAAGAATCAATGTGGAAAAAAAGCACAAGTTTTTATGTTATACATCTTAATTTCATATAGTGACAGCGTATCATAAAAATCAGGAAATATGCTATAAGCATTCACTACTTTGTGTGGTTTGATCCATAGCTTTTACATTTATATATATATATTATATATATATATATATATATATATATATATACATATTCATGTGTGTGTGTGTGTGTGTGTGTGTGTGTGTAAAGAATAGAACAAGTCATGACAATAACATCAGATTAATAAAATCTTATAATTTCTTTTAAAGTAAGTCGTTTTGTTCTTTATTTGATAATTAGGTCACCTTGTTGCATATTGACTCCCAGTGTCATCAATCAAAAATATTAAAATAGTTAAAGTTAGAAATATTTAAAAATGTGTAACTGCACTTTTTAAATGTTACTTTGTGTTGCTTAATTTGAACAATTCTTTCATGACTTCAAAAGCAGCATACATGCCTTTTTCACTTTCATTTCCACAAACCTGCAGCAATATTATAAATAGAAACAGTGTTTTTAACTTTAATGACTTTAAGTTGGAATCACTTCAAATTACTATATTAACCAAGTAATAACTAATGTAGTAATTGTGGAATTTAATATTGATCGTATTTAGTAAAATACCTTTACTGTGCTGAGTCCAATCATTTTGGAGCCTTGTCTTCGCTGTAGAGCCCAATTACCTGCTTCACAGTCTTTCTAATTACTCCCTCTTAAACTCTGGGATCAACCAGTGCTTCGGCCCCCTTTAAAGCATAAAAGCAAAAAGGGGAGGACAACAGCACAGCTTTCACAAAAAATTTGTCATTTCAATTTGAAATTACTGACCATTCATTATCTTCAACCAAAATCTTTGTTACAGCATTTTAAAAATTTTTTTACTTTAAGCACAGAACTTTATAAATAATACATATTAATCAGATGTCAAAGGTTCTATTAGAGTGACTACAGATAAACAAATTCATTTATAGGACATATGGTTCCTGGCATACCAAAGAGACTAAGCCTGGGATAGAATCCAAAATAGGTGGTGGACAGAAAAATCATTCATCATGGTTTCAGCTCGAGGGACTCACAGGGCCCAAGACCTCTAAACAAAGTCATGCAACGATTCTAGCTGTCAGTACAGGACAGCTTGAAATATAGTACAATAATCCCATTAACATGGCTCACCAAGTTTTCTTCCAGTCAGTCAGTCAGTTAGTCAGGTCGTGGGCTTTCCCCTCATTCCCTTTGGATTAGATTAGATTTATTTCACTGGTTCTCTTTATTGGTATGCCTTTATATCTTTATGTGTATTGTTGTCCAAATGCTTGGGGTTTTTATTATTGTTAGTTTGATAGTGTGTCCAACATACTGTATGTCATGACCTTGGACATGAAACCTAGATGTGAATTGTATTTGTTTATCTATATTTAGAAAAGAGACTGGCCTTTTATCAATGCATACTTCTTTACGGGAAAACAAGGGATTTTATTAGCAGAAGTCCTGCCTCATAAACAGGCTTTTCTTTTCTCTAACTAACGTTGTACATAAGGGAAATATCACATTATAGGTACTTCCCATGTTGTAAATCAAACATTCCCCCTTCATGTCTCCAAATATTAAAGCTAATGTGGAAGTAAATCTTGACTGAGTCGGGCATGTTGCTTTAACACAAGCTTTTCATCTGAGCTGAACTTTGTGTCACAGTAAAACTCGGCTCTCTCACTCACTGCAGCTTTATGTCTGTGTCAGATGATTCACAGTGTGGGAATTCCCCTTTTATCAGTCTAGTTTGGAATCCCTCTGTAGGACTGAAATTTGTTTGGGTTTGAGGAGTGTAAAAAGAGGAATGGTGAAAGACGGGAAAGGAAGAGAAACGAGCAGTGAGAGCACAAAAAAAGTGTGTAAAATTGTGTAGTCATCATAAGCACATGAAATCATTTTACTTTTTTGATGTGATCTTTTATCTTAATCTATGCATCCAGATAATTGTTACCATTTCTTCGTAGAGCTTTTATTTTTGAGACTATGGAGCTAATAAAGTCAGTAGGGGGTGGCTGGGTGGTTTAAACAACCCCCACAGTGGACACAGCACAAAGTGCCCCATTGAGGAGATGTGATGTGAGAGGGCCCTGGGTGCCTAGTCCTACAGCATGCTCTTGTTCTTGTTCTGGAGTTCAAACATACTTGTACATACTGGTAGGAGTATCAGTATCTTATTGTCAAACTGGGAAAATGGAATTCAGAGCTTGTACAGTAAAAATTTAAATAATTTATTTTTTAAAAAAAAGCTTGTCTTGAGGCTTACAAAACACTTCAGTTTGAAGCAGGAAACATTCATCTGAATGAAGCCGGACTTAAAGCTGACTCTATGATCTTGTGAGCAGCTGGATCAGGAGATTATGCCCACACAAGGACTGGATTTTCTTTTGGCAAAATCACCAAATGTTCCAAAGACACAATTTTAAAAACATACACTGTATATTTCCCTCGTGACTGTAGCACAAGGTGATGATCACATGTAGAGTTTTTCTTTACTCAGGAACCACGTGGGATTTTTCTGTGTGGAAGTTATCGAGCGTGAAAGTTCATGTTAGAAACATGATGTAATCATATGATGAAACCGTTCCAACTAATAAGAAAGTTTTTCGAGTTCTCATAGTACCTGCTAAGTAAAACTTTTCTAAAGTTTCAGTTGTCCTAAAGTCTGTTGTGGTTGAAACAGCTGCTGAACTCACATATCAAAAGATTAATTTCTGTGACATTAAAGTGTCTGACAGAAAGCTGACTGAATGCTAACTGTGACTGTGAATACAGGTGAAGTTTCGTGTATGCTGACAGCACCTGGGTTTCTTCTCCGCATGTTGCCACTGTCCTTTCTGATAATGATGGCGAACCTGCGGGAAATCTTTTAGATAAAATTGTTGCATCACTCCACCATTGATGGCACTGCTCAGTTTTGTTTTCAGTGTTGGTGTTCCTCATGTGATGACCTTGATCAGCTGCCTTGAGAGTGGAGGGGCTGTTAGACTGTGTGCTCACAATGATCTCATTTAAAAGGGATGTGTTGTCTGTCCCATCGTGTCCTCTATCACATGAGTGCTGTTGACCGCGGTGTGGTCAGATAAGTTACATGTGGCTCTTATATGCTTTACTTCACTTTCACATCATGTAGTTGTTGGTGAATCGGGCACACATATGTCAACTTTTCTTGCTGCTAATTCAAATTGTTGCCACACTTGTGCTCACGCCTAGTAATTGATTTAATTGGCCTAAACTGGAGTGTAAACTGTAAACTCTGTGTGCCACATGAAATCCCTTTAGAAAACTTGATTTAGAGCCTCACTGCATCATTGCCATTACGGCCTTCAGACCATCTGTTTCCCTGTGCTCTTCATTTTTGTCTAGTCAGCAGAGTCTCCTCCTACCAAATACATTAGTGGATTAACAGTCCCTCACACAAGGTGTCTCCACATAATTCAAGGGTGTGTACATGCTTTCTCTAAAAGAATTAAAATGCTGTCTTATTAGAAGCTAAAAAGCTAACAAATATAAATAAATAAATAATAGTAATCCAGTGACCCTGTTAGATCCTGAAATGACAGTTTAAAAGGAATCCACCACTTTTCCACTGTGACAAGCCCCATCAATTTGTTCTGTGATGATCCTGATCGTACACTAATGCTGAGCATTTGGAGGGCAAGTGCATGTCTAGTGAGCATTATATAAGAAGCATAGCTGACAGTCCTCACACTTTCAAGTGAAAAGTAGTCTATTTTATTGATTTATGTATGGCTTGTGAAAAAGTGGGCAAACATCGCCTAAGTGTGAATGTGGTCGTGTGGTCCGTGGTGGTCAGAGGGGCCGTAGGCACGAATTGGCAGCCACGCTTCTGTCAGACTGCCCCAGGGCAGCTGTGGCTACACTAGTAGCTTACCACCACCAAGTATGATTGAGGTGTGAATGAATGGTGCACAGAATTGTAAAGCGCTTTGAGTACCGTGAAAAGCGCTATATACAGTGGTGTGAAAAAGTGTTTGCCCCCTTCCTCATTTCCTGTTTTTTTGCATGTTTGTCACACTTAAGTGTTTCGGAACATCAAACCAATTTAAACAATAGTCAAGGACAACACAAGTAAACACAAAATGCAATTTGTAAATGAAGGTGTTTATTATTAAAGGTGAAAAAAAATCCAAACCATCATGGCCCTGTGTGAAAAAGTGATTGCCCCCTAAACCTAATAACTGGTTGGGCCACCCTTAGCAGCAACAACTGCAACCAAGCGTTTGCGATAACTTGCAACGAGGCTTTTACAGCGTTCTGGAGGAATTTTGGCCCACTCATCTTTGCAGAATTGTCCTAATTCAGTTACATTAGAGGGTTTTCGAGCATGAACGGCCTTTTTAAGGTCATACCACAACATCTCAATA
>JAMQGT020001528.1:0-106454 GCA_024447675.2 Pterophyllum scalare | reverse complement strand
TGCCAATCCTGTTTGGCCCATGACTTTAGACTGTGTTTTCACTTTTGAAGTTTAAACCCCCCTGGTGTACACACAGCGCTCGTACCGCATCCCTTCGTACACTTCAGCATCGCCTGGGCCTTGCTTCGGATGGGGCTAGAACCCTGAGTATTATTGATAGACAAACATTGTTTTGTCAGAGGTAAAAGCCAAGAATTGCTGAATTACATTTTACATATATAATTTTGTTTTCTACAAACTCCTTTTTACATACTTGAACTTATAGAATGTCTGCCATACCTAAAGGATACAGTACAGGTACTATTGCAGGGTCAGAATATAAAGCACTTTGAGGCAACTGTTGTTGTGGTTTGGCGCCATAGAAACAAAATTGTATTGAATTGCATGAGGACAAATAGAGCCATTAAAAATCATTCCTGTATAAAACATAATAGCTGACCTCACTTGGTCATTTTAGTCACTAAAATAGCTCAGTTGCTTGAGGGTTAAAGATGAACTTATGCAGTTCATTCTGTGAGAATCTGAATATCTTAGCAATTCATTTAATTGCTCTGGAGACATTTCACTTCAAACCACAAAGGACAGAGAGTAACCAGAGTCACACTCACTGTCTGGGAAAGGAAAAGTGAGAGGATTGCCACAGGTATTGGAATACATGGAGAACATAAATACGGACGATCCATGAAGTTTTCGAAGAGCACAAATTTTTACTTTCACTCCAGATTTCTAAAAATTCAACTTCACTTTGAATGTATTTATCAGTTATGGCTGATAATCACCAAATAGCAGAAAGCCCAGATCCGGATCACCAGGAACATTTCATCAGTTGTGGTTTGCCCACATGCCAGTAAACCCTCAGCCTCCATCCTGTTCCTCCCCCTCCCTTTTTTCCAGCCGCAAACCAAACTACTGCTTATTGTATTTAAGATAACTGTGCTATGATTCATGTTACATTCCCATTATTGCCCAATGTCATGAAATACAAACTACAATTTTTTTTTTCATATTTGTATCTTCACTCATATAATGAGCCTTGTTTTGCTTTTCTTTAAGCTCCCCCCTTTCTCCACCACTTCCCTGCACTGTCTTCATTACCATCAGAAATATATTGGTTTCAAAGTAAATATTTACATTGGGCTCAAAACAGGGAATGCTTTCTTTGCTGGGATTTCCTTTTTACAAGGTGCAATAACAAAACTGAACCTAGAGGATCTGTAAGGCTCCACAAGGGGCTGCTCTGAGGAACAGCACACACACACACACACACACACACACACACACATATGTATATATATATATATATATATATATATATATATATAGATATAGATAGATAGATAGATAGATAGATAGATAGATAGATAGATAGATAGACACACACACACACACACAACACACATTCATACACACATACACACAGAGTTATCATTGTAACTGCATATACATATGACACTAAATAAGAAAAAGCTAAATAGATCACCCGTAAGAGAACATGTGCACACAATGTCATGGCAAACTATCAACAATGTTAAAACATCTCACACAAAACCTCGTGTTGCGCAACACAAAAGTCATTCATCTTCTGCAGACCATGAACATACAAATTTGGAATTGTTGGGATTCTTTCAGTCTGGACCAAATAACAAAAACTGGAACAGACAGACACCGCCATCCAGAGCCATGCCACGAGCCTGCTGAAAAGCAGCTACAGCGGTGTTTCCAGATAAGTGTTTTAAGATCTCGGTTCAATATTTTCTCAGAATGCCGTTTCTGGATTTAAGTTAAGTTAAACTTACTTTACTCCCCAAATAAATCAAACCTCATACATTTTTTAGGAAGCAGTGTGATTAGTCATCAATAAGCTCCTAAAATCCAGCAGACCTCTCCTCAGTGTCTGCCAGTTAATGCAGCCCCCACTCTCGACCAGTGTGACAGACGTTTCCCCTCCCTCTTTGTGTCTCTAAGCTATTATCTCCCTGTGTGTTTGAAGAAACCAAAACAGTGCCCCCCCCCCAAAAAAAGATGAAAGGTTTTAGCCCGGGGCCCCAAATGCCAGCAGCCCCTGTGAAATGCTGGGACACTGAAGCTTTTTGAGGGGTATAATTTTTACACAGAGGGGTGAGTGAAGCTTGGATCCAGAGCTCGGGGACATAACATGAAAGAGAAAAAGGATGGCTGTGCGGGTTTAAGTTTGCGGTGTTTGATGGAGGAGCCAAGGAAATGATGGTGTCAGTATGAGCAGGCATGCACTGTCATTAGCAGAGACTACTCACAGAAAGGGACAGTTACAAAAGATGTGTGTGAGAGAGCTGGTTTCAGTGTGACCATAGTGATTAGAGAGGACGGCTTCAGTAAAAAAGTCTGACAGGAGACTGAAGTGCAGTGCTCGCGGTGACAGTTCCCAACTTGATTAAAAGATAGATGGTAAAATGAACTGTAATAACAAATAAACACTACAATTTCTTGTGTTTTTATAACTCAAAAATGCAAGGTCATCACCAATTAAACAAACAAAATGCCATAATAAGGGGAACATCACTGTGTAAAAGCCCTTCATCGCGTGCCAAATCAATACCTTCACACATTTGTTTGAGTAGAAATAACAAAGTTTTCCACTCTTTATAGATAACATCCCCAGAGAGGTTGTCTGTGTTGATACAGACCTGATCTAAAATAGCTGTTGTTTTTCAGGAGTGGATCCTTCCTGTTCAAACCTAATGTGGTGTCTCCAGTTTCCTGCCGGCTTTGACCTGATGCCATAGTCAGCTTTCATACCAGGAAACCAAACAGCGGGAAGTGGTAGCATGGTGTTGATGAAACGGCTGCTAGGTTAAAGTACAGGGGCTGGTCATAAAATTAGAATATCATGAAAAAGGTAATTTATTTCAGTAACTCCATTCAAAAAGAGAAACTTGTATATTATATTCATTCATTACACACAGAATGATATATTTCAAATGTTTGTTTCTTTTAATTTTGATGATTATAACTGACAACTAATGAAAACCCCAAATTCAGTATCTCAGAAAATTAGAATATTGTGAAAAGGTTCAATACTGAAGACACCTGGTGCCACACTCTAATCAGCTAATTAACTCCAAACACCTGCAAAGGCCTTTAAATGGTCTCTCAGTCTAGTTCTGTAGGCTACACAATCATGGGGAAGACTGCTGACTTGACAGTTGTCCAAAAGTTGACCTTTGACACCTTGCACAAGGAGGGCAAGACACAAAAGGTCATTGCTAAAGAGGCTGGCTGTTCACAGAGCTCTGTGTCCAAGCACATTAATAGAGAGGCGAAGGGAAGGAAAAGATGTGGTAGGAAAAAAAGTGTACAAGCAATAGGGATAACTGCACAATGCAGAGGATTGTGAAACAAAAGCCATTCAAAAGTGTGGGGGAGATTCACAAAGAGTGGACTGCAGCTGGAGTCAGTGCTTCAAGAACCACCACGCACAGACGTATGCAGACATGGGTTTCAGCTGTCGCAGTCCTCGTGTCAAGCCACTCTTGAACAAGAGACGGCGTCAGAAGCGTCTCGCCTGGGCTAAAGACAAGAAGGACTGGACTGCTGCTGAGTGCTCCAAAGTTTTGTTCTCTGATCAAAGTCAATTTAGCATTTCCTTTGGAAATCAAGGTCCCAGAGTCTGGAGGAAGAGAGGAGAGGCACAGAATCCACGTTGCTTGAGGTCCAGTGTAAAGTTTCCACAGTCAGTGATGGTTTGGGGTGCCATGTCATCTGCTGCTGTTGGTCCACTGTGTTTTCTGAGGTCCAAGGTCAACGCAGCAGTCTACCAGGAAGTTTTAGAGCACTTCATGCTTCCTGCTGCTGACCAAATTTATGGAGATGCAGATTTCATTTTCCAACAGGACCTGGCACCTTCACACAGTGCCAAAGCTACCAGTACCTGCTTTAAGGACCATGGTATCCCTGTTCTTAATTGGCCAGCAAACTCACCTGACCTTAACCCCGTAGAAAATCTATGGGCTATTGTGAAGAGGAAGATGTGATACACCAGACCCAACAATTCAGAAGAGCTGAAGGCCACTATCAGAGCAACCTGGGCTCTCATAACACCTGAGCAGTGCCACAGACTGATGGACTCCATCCCATGCCGCATTGCTGCAGTAATCCAGGCAAAAGGAGCCCCAACTAAGTACTGAGTGCTGTACATGCTCATACTTTTCAATTGGCCAAAATTTTTAAAAATCCTTTTTGTATATTGATCTTAAGTAATATTCTAATTTTCTGAGACTCTGAATTTTGGGTTTTCATTAGTTGTCAGTTATAATCATCAAAATTAAAAGAAATAAACATTTGAAATATATCAGTCTGTGTGTAATGAATGACTATAATATACAAGTTTTACTTTTTTGAATGGAATTACTGAAATAAATCAACTTTTTCATGATATTCTAATTTTATGACAGCACCTGTACTTGCATTTCCTAAGACAGCCCTGGACACACTCACCCATTCATATGAATAGGTGAGTGTGTCCAAGCTATTGACTGGTACTGTATTTAGGCTCCTGAGTGAGTTCATGGTTGATGTGTTAGCTAGCTTCTGAATATAATAAATAAGATCAATAAAAATAAAATAAAATGTAAAAAGCTATATATAATACACTAAGCCTAGCATATTTGCCAATACCAACGGAACCTAGAACTCTCAGCAAAAATTTATAAAAGCACAGGTAGAACTTACTAACTCCACAATTGTCAGGGTTGGAGCTCAGGACTGTCTTGCTGTGAGGCAGCAGTGCTAACTACTGAGACACTGTGCTCCTCTGTTAAGTACAATAGACAGATATTATTGAAATCCCTCCTTTATTCATAATCTTACATAAATGGCAATGTACAGGGGTTGGACAATGAAACTGAAACACCTGTCATTTTAGTGTGGGAGGTTTCATGGCTAAATTGGACCAGCCTGGTGGCCAATCTTCATTAATTGCACATTGCACCAGTAAGAGCAGAGTGTGAAGGCTCAATTAGCAGGGTAAGAGCACAGTTTTGCTCAAAATTTTGCAATGCACACAACATTATGGGTGACATACCAGAGTTCAAAGAGGACAAATTGTTGGTGCACGTCTTGCTGGCGCATCTGTGACCAAGACAGCAAGTCTTTGTGATGTATCTAGAGCCACGGTATCCAGGGTAATGTCAGCATACTACCAAGAAGGACGAACCACATCCAACAGGATTAACTGTGGATGCAAGAGGAAGCTGTCTGAAAGGGATGTTCGGGTGCTAACCCGGATTGTATCCAAAAAACATAAAACCACAGCTGCCCAAATCACGGCAGAATTAAATGTGCACCTCAACTCTCCTGTTTCCACCAAAACTGTCCGTCGGGAGCCCCACAGGGTCAATATACACGGCCGGGCTGCTATAGCCAAACCTTTGGTCACTCGTGCCAATGCCAAACGTTGGTTTCAATGGTGCAAGGAGCGCAAATCTTGGGCTGTGGACAATGTGAAACATGTATTGTTCTCTGATGAGTCCACCTTTACTGTTTTCCCCACATCCAGGAGAGTTACGGTGTGGAGAAGCCCCAAAGAAGCGTACCACCCAGACTCTTGCATGCCCAGAGTGAAGCATGGGGGTGGATCAGTGATGGTTTGGGATGCCATATCATGGCATTCCCATGGTCCAATACTTGTGCTAGATGGGCGCGTCACTGCCAAGGACTACCGAACCATTCTGGAGGACCATGTGCATCCAATGGTTCAAACATTGTATCCTGAAGGTGGTGCCGTGTATCAGGATGACAATGCACCAATACACACAGCAAGACTGGTGAAAGATTGGTTTGATGAACATGAAAGTGAAGTTCAACTTCTCCCATGGCCTGCACAGTCACCAGATCTAAATATTATTGAGCCACTTTGGGGTGTTTTGGAGGAGCGTGTCAGGAAACGTTTTCCTCCACCAGCATCAGGTCGTGACCTGGCCACTATCCTGCAAGAAGAATGGCTTAAAATCCCTCTGACCACTGTGCAGGACTTGTATATGTCATTCCCAAGACGAATTGACGCTGTATTGGCCGCAAAAGGAGGCCCTACACCATACTAATAAATTATTGTGGTCTAAAACCAGGTGTTTCAGTTTCATTGTCCAACCCCTGTATATTTATCATATTCTCATTTTGACTGGTTCAGTTATACCTCACAGAGAGACCCAGAGAGTGTTTCTAATGGTGAAGTCATACCATCAGACATGGGTCTTCATCAGACATGATTTTATACTCACCCCCACCCCAAGCTAGATCCCCATCCAGGTCATGACTTGACAGCAATCTGGATTTGATACTTTCCAGTTAGCTCTCCTTTATCCCAGACTAGTTTTAAACATAAAAAAGGCCAAGCAAATGGTATTTTCCACCTCTACCACAGATTCTGAATATCCTACAATTAAATGGTGTTACTGTTGCTGAGTCATACAAATACCCAGAAATTTTACTTGACAGTAGACTTTGATTTAAGGTTCATATTCAGCATCCGACTCAATGATCTTCTTGTGTAAAATTAGAGGGTGCAGATTTTCTTCGAACCTTAACACTATTGTGCAGTAAAACCTTATATCTGTCCTTGACTTCAGAGATGTTCTGAATTGGCATGCTGCCCCAACACACCATTAATTAAACCCTGCATGTCATGATGCATTACACTTTATCTATCATCAAAAAAAATCTAACTCCAGGCTCTCTCTATAAAAAGGTTGGATGGACTTTCTTAGTTAAGAAGAAACTGTTATTCACTCCGTCTCTCAAGGAGGGATCAGTTCTCTTTGTTTTCTAAATCACTCAAAACATGGAAGATTTGATAAAAATTTAAAAGGCAGGGATGGCCCTACCTATGAGTGATAAACTTTTGAAGTCCATGTGGAAGGAATTTGGGGGAGAAAAACGAAATAGCATGAAATCGCTTTACAATTATCAGATTGAAATTGGAAAAACTAGGAGATATAATTGTAATTTTCCTCAAGAAAATATCAAAAGCCAAGCAGGAGTCAGTTAAATGTAATTCACTTATAGTGTGGATGGAATTTTCAGCAGTGGTAAAAATATGTTGTCTCAATCAAGCCCCTGTGTTAATGTCTCCAAACCACATTACATTTCATCTCTCATTTACAGCAGTGATCCAGTAAGAGGATTCCTCATGTAAGCAAAACTGGTTTCAGATAACACATACCCTTAACTTTCAAACTGCCCTTGGAGATCTACTCATAAATCTTATCACCTGATGTTTTTCATGATTCTTCCAACTGCTTTTATTACCTTGTCTACTGTAGCTGGCATTTTCTGTCTGCTGTTGTGTTCTTGTGACTGTTTCTTTCCTGATAAAAAGATGTTAACCTCACTGATTAAACAAAATTGAATCCATTTTAGGATGTTGCAAATAATTCAAACATTAATGAGCTGCAGGGAATCTTTTGAGCACAACAGGCAATATCTAGAAACTTGTAAAAGTATTCCCACCAACAAAAATGTTAATTTGTGTAATACAAAGTAGACCTATAACAAATCAAAACAATCACTCACTGTCCAGTGAACTGTGCAGCACAAACACAATAGAGACAAAGGAGAAATGTGGCCTTTTTTATATATATAAGGGGAAACAAAGAAAGCAGGTTCTCAACACCATAACTGCCAGCAAGTCAGCTGGCCTACTGGGGGGGTTGGCCTTAACTAGGTCTCCTCATCATTGCATCAATGATTACACAGGATTAAGTGGGTTTTTTATATATATATATATATATATATATATATATATATACATATATATATACATATATATATATACATATATATATACATATATATATATACACATATATATACACATATATATATATATATATATATATATATATATATATATATATATGTGTGTGTGAAAAATTGTTATTCGGTGACATTTTATCATATAGTCATCTGAAGGTGCTTCTATGGAGCAATTTTCCACAAAACTTACTTTTGGTGGTTTCTAGCAAAAAAAAAAAAGAAAGAAAGAAAGCAAGAAAGAAAAAAGTCTAACAGACAAGAAAATAACCTTCACAGTGCCACCGTTTGGATGTATTTTCATATAATTGTGTGGATCAAACCTTAGAGGGTATCAAACACTCTATCTTGATTGTGACCTTCACAGGCTGTAATGAGAAGACATGCCCTCTTAGGGTGAAGAGACCTTTAACAGATCGAGTGGGAAAAAGAAAGGGCCCTGGGGTGTTTAAATGCTAAACAGGCAAAACGACTCTCAGTGCTTTTCACCTTTTGATCTTCCACCTTTTTAAATGGAAAACAGTTCGGATTAATTCAGTGTTATGATCAGTGATATAACCTAAATATTCCATCAAATGACAGATTTAAAGGTTGCTGCTGTAACGTTCAAGTAATGTCCAGTCAATTAATTATGTCTGTTTTCAAAATTTCTTTATTTATTCTTCATTTTAAAAGATACAAAGGCCAAACACAAGGTCCTCTTAGAAACACAATACTGGAATAATTAATAATAATAATTAAAAAAAAAGAATAAAAAAAAAGCTTCAAACCCAGTCAAAATTCAGAGGTCAACAATCAGTAACTCGTAATACCATAAAACACATCAATGTCATCATTTTCTTTTTGATTAATCATAAAAAAGCCAGAACAACAGGGTAACAAGATATCTATAATAACCTCATTGCTGATCACTATCTAGGATAAAAAAAACGATGCTATGTCACCAATAAAGTAAAAACTTAAACTGAGCAACTACTACTTAGTAAATGCATGCAGACGTGGATAAGAGGGCAACTGCTTATGGAATCGTCTGCAACAATAATAAATATTGTACAGTGTTTGACACCTACATCTATCCACGACCTCTCAGTGGCATTGCTATCCCCTCATGCATTTTTAAGGATCCTGAATCAATATTCATTGTTATCAAAACTAACACAGTATAGTATTGCACAAGCCCATAATTCATAATTCATGGGGTGTAAAGGTTTAGAATACTGTGGCAGGGTGGCAGAAAGCTGATGATATGGAGGTCTGTGTCATGTCCAGTGGAACCGTTCAAATCAGCTTTAATTTGGTATCTTATCAGCAGGGCTGCAGCTTTGAACCGGAGGCATAATGCTGGACCCAAAATAAATGATCTGCTGCAAACATTACCATCTATCAATGCAGACAGATCCCAGTACAAAAGTACTGTATATATGCATGTTAACCCAAAGGAAGGGACCTTACCCCACCCCCCACACTTTCCAAACTCCAACAAAGACACTGAACTGCAAACTTGGTTTCTCTGCCATTTATCTCTACACTTAACAACATTTTTCTATGTTTATTCTTTGATGCACAGCAGCTTTTTATTTTTGGTTTTTCAATACTTCTAAAACACAAACAAAATATCAGCTATCAGTGCTACCCCTCAGCCTCCTGGCAGTAGAATCTTTAGGTGGAACAAATCTCCGGGAAGTTCAAGAACTCATAATTAGCAGGTCTCAGTAAATCTTAATGGTGACTTTATTCACCATATCAATTCAAAAGCAAATGGCTAAGTAAGAACCAGGAATAAGAAATGCCAAAATCATAATAAACATAAACCACTGAATACTGTCACCTTCTGTGCCTGCCAATATTATTTCAAGAACCAAGTCGTCTTAGACTTTTAGAAGATGCACCTCAATTTGAACATCTTAGGTCGCATCGTTCACGAGTTATCGTGTTCACAAAGTTGAAAATTGGCCACCAGGGTGATGACAATATCCCATCAGCCTTTTAATGCTGGGAGGGTAAAAAGTGCCATAAAAAAGGGAAACTGGGTGAACACGACTTAGAAGCACAGCTAATTGAGTGGGTGAAAGAGGAGAGTTCAGTAGCATTGGGAGCAGAGCTGCTTTGACCTGAGACGACATCCATTTAGTTTAAAGCTTGTATCTGGTAATACATACAAGTTTTTAATTTATTACCATTTAATATTATTAATCCAGTAAAACATGAGTTCAATGTCTAATATACCAATAGCTATCAATAGCTTCAAAAATTATTTGTGCCCAGAGAAGGATCCAGATCCAAGATTTTTATAAGCCGATTATAAATGTGACTTTTTATAAAAATAACACATATATCTGCTGTAGCTAATAACATATGAATAACTGCAATAACTGCTGACTACAATAATCACTATCAAAGGTGAAATCATTTTCTGAATGACGTAAGACTGGGTTTT
This sequence comes from Pterophyllum scalare, assembly GCA_024447675.2. Lineage (NCBI taxonomy): Eukaryota > Metazoa > Chordata > Actinopteri > Cichliformes > Cichlidae > Pterophyllum > Pterophyllum scalare. The sequence continues at coordinate 96,232 of JAMQGT020001528.1, read as the reverse complement.
TTCATCTGACTGCAGCATGTGTAACACCTATTTCCAAATAAAGATTGAAGTGTCATTTTTTTCTTTCCTGCAACAATTATCTCTTAATTAGCTTAAACTCTTTATCTTTTGTTTAAAACATATCGTCCTTGGTGTCTCCTCAGGCTTTTACACCACAAACTGAATCGAAAGATTCATAATGATGTAGACTTTAGACAGATTTCATTCCTCTTTATGTCAGCACCAGTGCACCATATGCTAGATTTTTGTAAATAAACCCAGAGATACAACAACCTGAGGATGTGCTGGCAAAAAATAATGTGATGACTGTACCTTTATTTGAAGCATCCCAATCAGAAATCTACTTTTATACACAGATGCAGTAAAAACTAGTTTCAATGAAGGAATTGCAGTCCTCTGTTACTGGCTGCTATACTATGTGTAGACCTTGATTATTAAACCTCTTAAAGCAGCCCAAAAAATGAACAAAAGGTAACAAACTAAAATTTTTACTATTCAAATCACTGGAGAGAAATACTGATTTTTAGTCTCACATTTCTCACCCAGCAAAATAAAATATTACAAACTTTAATGTTTTTTTTCTTCCAGTAAATTTCTTGTTAATTCTTCTCGATGAAAATGCACCAAAAAGTTCGGGTTACTTGTCAATGTGTTAATCATATATTAATTATTAGTTAGTTTTGATGAAGATAATCAACCATAAACCATAGTGTACCTTCTAAAGATAATATATATTCTGTGTATCTTGAGGGGTGCTCAAGTGTACATTTAAAGGACACGTGCAAGCTGTTTCATGGAGCTAATGTACATCACCAGCTGTGGGTCTTAGAGGTTCAGTGTTCCACAAAGAACTGATCTAAGATGAGAGTCCAGGTAGCACCAACTGGTACAGCAGCAGTCGTGTTACCCCTGACCTCAGACACAGGGATCACAGACTCAATACCTTTTCTTTTGCAAACAGATGGGATCAGATCTGTCCCCAGTGCTGCTTCCTGAAATTATCCCAGATTTGGTTCAGGTGGAAAAGATGAGTGATCAATTCAGGAAACAAAAAGAGAGGGAACCGCTGAGCTTCTGGTAACAGTGGTTAGGGGTAACAACTCCCACCTCTGGCCAGCCAGGGTTTAGGTCGTGGTGTGCTACTCTGGTATTTGCTGCCCCCTAGGGCTGAGAGCAAGGCAGTGCAGGTGTGGCTCAGGAGGGAGAAAGAAAGGAGGGATGGAAGGGGGAGGAAAGCAGAGAGAGGGGAAGGAGGTAGACAAAAGGAGATAGGGGGAAGTGGACGTTGGGCAGCACTACTCATCACAGCCCAGAAGCTCCATTCGCAGTGTGATGTGGTCATGCCACTCCCACGGCAGGATGCGGACATATCGGCTGTAGAACGGCGGCTCAAAGATGTTCTTTTTGTGAACATTGTTGTCGCTGTTGCCTGGGAAAATCTGAAGAGAGGACAGTGACTAATTAACACCACAAAGTCACAACGTTTCTTGTGCTAAACAACCTGCTGTACATCGGAAAATCATAAACTTCTTGACCAAATAATAATGCAACATATTGGCATACTGGACAAATTTTCCTTTAATGATTCCCATTTGAATTAAACATACATTTAACTGCTGTTCCTGCTAATTAAAATTAACAACTAATATAAACTTTATATTTTTCATCATTTGATATAATGACATGATATGATTTACTGTCAGGAGTTATTCTACTTTAAGGTATCCTAGGTGAAAAAGTAAAAATGAACTCAAGAACTCAAACCATTGTCAGCATAAAACAGAAAATGCAAACTGAAATCATAAACTAAACTTCAGTCAAATGTTTCACTGATTAAGTCAGCCCCATTGTTCAGTGTACTACATCCCTTATTTAATGACCTAATTTGGCCATATACTGCTCATGTGCAGATGAAACGATTTTCGATTCAATTGGAATGAATGCATAGGGAAGACTAATCAGTCCCAGTGACAGCATAACTAGCTCCAGATGCAGACAAGCATATCAAATACAAATAGTCCTCTTTTTTTCTTTTTTTTTTGGGGGGGGGGCAGCCTGAGCCCAACCACAACACAACATAGAGAAATACATGCCTGTTTTATTATTAATTTATTTATTTATATGTTTATTTATTGTGATTTCTGCTGTGTTGTGTGCCTATGCTACCTGTAAATGCTGTTACTGGAACTTTAATTTCCCTGATGGAATCTTCCTAAAGGGATTAATTAGGTTTTATCTAATCTAGCTCATCTAATCTAATCTAATCTGCAAGTGTCACTATTACTCAGTTTGTTTATATTATAAGTAAATAAATAAAGGGAAAACAAACTACACACAGTTAAAGTATGCTGGCATGAATGGGAAGTACACAACATTAGGAAGATGGTTTTAATGCTGTGGCCAGTCTGTATATATTAGATTTTATTCAATAGTTAGAAGCATTCCGAAATAAGACACTTTATTCTGACCTTATCTGTCTTTGTGGTCTCATCCTTGACTATGGTCCAGGTCTGTCCATCATCACTATGGGCCACTTTGAAGGCTGTGACAAACTGGACAGAGCCAAAGTCTTTGGCTCCTTGTGTGATGATTCCTGTGATCTTCTTGGTAGACCCAAGGTCCACCTGAGGACACAGACAAAAAAAAAAAAAGAAAAAATTTTTCTAATAAAAGCAGAACCTGGCAAATAAAAAAACAACATGCAGCACTGGCCTGTCTTCTCCCACCTGCAGCCACTCAGATCGGTTGTTGGTGGCAGCAGTCCAGGCATTCGTCTTGCCCTGTTTGTCCAGTCGGGCGTAGTGAGGGTGCCAGGTGAAGGCCTCGATACCCCAGGTGCGGAAGGTGCTGGAGGCCGTAATCTGACGATCAGACACCAATCTGGACTTCATGCCCATTGGCTCTGAACAACCTGAAGTGTTTGAATATACTGTGGAGGTGAGACCAGGCAGAGAGGAAAAGACAGAGAAAAGAGGAATGGAAAGAAAGAGAAAGAAAGAAAGCATGATAGACAGAGGATGGACAAGAAGCAGCCCAGGCCAGCCAGTGATGTGATACGACAAACAAATGAGCAGTGACTCTCTGCAGAACACAATGTGGGAGTTTCTCACTCAAAGTTGGTGTTTCTCAGCTTATATGTTTTTTGGTTTTGCTGTTATGAAGTGGACAAATGTCCCAAAGACTTCTACTGAGTATTCTTTGTTTTATGATCTTTCTGGCCTAACCCAATCACACCTCAGGTTGACAAACACCCACTGGTTGAGAAAAACATTTTACAGTGACTCTCCACAGGTTGGAGATCTAAGGTATTCTTCCGCTATATAATTTACACTGAGCAGAATACAGATCTTAAAATATAAAAAATGTGTGGAGCTCACTGTAATCTTTCAAGATGGTAACAGACTTTTTAAATGAGACATGGGTTAGTGGAGCAGATGAGCATGCATGAAAAATATTCAGCAGTAGCAGCTTATTATTTAAAAAAAAAAAAAAAAAAAGCATCTTTATAGTTGAGCTGTTTCACTCAACAGAGCTGAATAAAGTCAGTGAAAGTGAAACAAACATTTTGCCAAATTAGATCCTGAGCATCCTACACTAAAGCAAATGTGAAAAGATCAGTATTTTTTAAAATGATAAAACCAAAAACACATGCTGAGTTGAGATCTCACATTAAGCAACTGTGGAGATCATGCAGAAACTGAAGCTCTTTTTAAAAAAAAAAATTAAATATATTTTGAATATTTTAAATATATATATATATATATATATATATATATATATATATATATATATATATATATATATATATATATATATTTTTTAAAAAAGAAAGAAACTGAAGCTCAATGGAAGAAAAACAAACACTGATGAACAACCATGAAGACAGACAAATATCTGGCAGTGTGATGAAGCCAGCAAGACTGAAAGAACTACACTGGCTTATGATAAAGGAAAAGCAGGATGAACAGACAGTTTCTGCAATACAGAAGACTTCAAAGAACCAAATATTACAACATCCTGCTGGAGTGACAACATTAGGATGATGAATATGATGAGCCTTTTACTCATTATCATCTAGTATGCTGTGGCATATATAATCATATAGGTTTAATAAATCATGTAGGGATCAGTCTTAGATAGCAAACAGCTGTGTTCAAAGCCAGCAAACAGTATTATCCTGTGCATGACATCATTTGATGGAAGACTGAAAATAATTAGTGGCAAAACATGGGTGCTAAATGCTGGCAGGAAAAAGAGCTGTTGGATGTCCCTTCCTGGAAACTGTGTCCCACATTAAGCTTGCATGTTAACTTTCTTTCAGTCACTAACAAACATCAATAAACTGAAAACCAAAAATATGTGCATGTGCGCGACGCATGTGTACAGTGGATGTTTCCTTTGTGAATTTACCATTGAGTTCACAGCCCACCAACTCCATGCGCAGGGTGCAAGCCTTACGGCACACAACAGGAATAATGCGGATGTACTGGGCAATGATTGGGGCTCAAAGAGGTTGGTCTTGGTACCATCATTGTCCATGTTCCCCACAAAAACCTAGGAATGAGGTGACAGTAAGCAAACTGTCAGCTGGTATTTTCTAACAGGTGAGTATTAGCAACCATGATTAGTGGTAGTGGTAGCAGGTTTATGACGTATTCTGAATAAACTTCTGTTTCCAAAGTGATGCAGTTATCAAACATGTCCCAATAAAGTAATGGTAAAGTATTACCATATTTATTTGTATGTGTGCTATATTATTTGACTATAAAGAAAAGTCTAATTGTTCATTTACATGTTAACACTGAAATGTATGGAGGTTGGTGTACAGTATCCTGATTGGCATAGTTACTGCAAATCTGCCATAAACAGATATGTGTGTGTGTGTGTGTGTTTGTGTGATGCCTCACATTGTCTTTTCTCTGGCCATCTGTTCTGTAGATGGTATATGTTCTGCCATCCAGGCTTGAGGCCACCTTGAAGGCCTTGATGAATTCGGCTGTGCCCATGCGACTGGCGCCCTGCGTCACAATACCTGTGAAGCGCATCTTCCTTTGCATGTTCATCTGGAAATGTAGAAATTCAAGATGGTGAGATGTGTCTCTCACTTTTTTTAAAAAGCAAACTAAAAATCATTACAAGGTTATTTTACAAAGTAAAATATTTTTAAAAAAGTAGTCTGAATAAAAAGTACTGTATACTGTGTAACCTCAGTTTTCTAAATGCCTGCGTTACACTCATAATCTAATGTATAACTGGTCTCACTTCTATCCATGGGTTCTTGTCATGTGCAGCTGCACTCCAAGCATTAACCAGTCCCTTGTTGTGGAGGCGGGCGAGCTCAGGGCCCCAGCGCTGCAGGCCCAGCAGGCTGTAGCGGACTGATGAGGCTGAGATCTGGGACTCGGCAATGCCCCCTCCCTCCATGCCGAGCAGAGAAATACAGCCTGAAGCAAGAGACTGGGGTTAGATTTAGGTCTGAGCTTTTAAACAAAAATTTTAGAAACCCTGCCACTTTTCTTCAACTGTTTTTTTTTTTATACCATCAATTATGAAATTCTCTTGCTGTCAGTTCTGACATTAATACAATAGCCATAGAGATGGGTTTTGAGTAAACAAAGAGATTATAACCAATTCTCATTAAAAAAAATAAATTACTGACTTGTGACTGTATCTTTAAACCAAACAGTTAAGTTGCAGTTTATTTCAATTTCTCCTTCTCTTCCTGAGGTATGGAGTTGAATCATAAATTAAAAAAAAGTCTTTCTAAACATTATGATGTCACAGTGAAGCTTTGACATTTTCTACCACTAATCATTTCATCTTAAAATTTGTGTTAAATTTTCATAAATGGAGTGAAACCTGTGAACTAGTTTCACCTTTACCATGCCTCACTCCCCTTTGTAGACTCCCGATTTTGTGGTCGACTGAAGCTACTAAATTTTCCATCGCTCTCTCTTTGATACGGCAGTGGCGCTGCTGCTGCCCTTCCTCACTACCTGCAGATTTGGCCCCTACACCATCCCAGTATCCAGCTGTAGCCTGTTCTCGTCATCTGCCTAATTTCTTTATGTAGCATATCTGTGTTGGGAAATGTATGTGATGACTAGAGGCCAAACTACAGACGACATTCTGCTGTTGCACTAAATCAGCTTTATTAATTCTTCAGTTATAATCAAAAGTGTGTCTTCTTTGAATAAAAAACTGAAGCGAGTTTATGCTTAAGTCCAAGTGAATGTTTGTGTCAAATCTGAAGCAGTTCCATCAACGCATTCCTGAGGTATCACATTCATGAGAATTGGTTCAAGGGACAAAGACACCCCCCCCCCAAAAAAAAACAAAACAAAAAAAACAGTGCATCTGACAGAAGTCACCGATGCAGAGGCATGTGAAAAGTCAGTATACGGTCATATATATGGTTTGTATGCTAAAGTTTTACTGCACTGTGCCATAAAATCAGTAGGGATACAGAGCACTGAATCAGCCTAATTGAATGAAGTATTGATTTCTCATTTGGAACAGACAACCTTTATATTGAGTATTGACCATCATAAAAACCCTGCAGACTGGCCACCGTCCTGAAATCTGTCATCTTTACTGCACTTCTTTTAATTAAAGTTCTTCTGTTACATTAGCTTTAGTAAACCATTACATGAGCATAGCCTAAGAACACTTTTTTTTTTTTAATTGCCAATCTCAGAAAACTGGTTACATTATGTCTTTTGTTTTAGCCATTTAGCCCTCATGAGAGCATTTTGTAGTGCAAAGTGCTTGTCTGGCACTTACGAAGTTGGCAGTGTTTTCCTACATAAGGGGAAGGGCAGTGGCATTTGAAATCTCCATCCAGGTCTCTGCAGGTACCACCATTCTCACATGGCATTCCGGCACAGTCATTTACATCTGCAAAGAGATGTAACAGTCAGTGTTGTTACAGGACTGGTCAGCTTAGGCCAGTTTGAAAGCAGATTAGAGTTTGAAGTGTTAGTGACCTGCATGTCATGCTTGAGAAACAGACTTTGATTTTCATCAGTTGCTTTGCAGTGAGGTCACCTCATGCCATGCCAGCAGAACTAGAGCTGTACCAGAGAAGTTAGTGAGTGGAGCTTAGTCCTTGTTATTATAGTAAGGAAATGTAAGCTTAACAGTGTGTACATGTATGATATTAAAGATGTGACATTAAAGACACCACTGCACATGGGATCATGAGGTTAGGGCGCAGATTATATTAAAAAAAAAAAAGTTCAAAAAGTAGACTAAATCATCTTCTAAAGGATAATTTCAGTGGAATGAATGTGTTAATTTTCCTGTGATACTTTGTATCACCTCTTGATGGCACCCTCTCAAACATTTTGTGTCCCACTTAAAAACTGTAGCAGATGAGTCAGAGCGAGGGAGAAAAATCAGCAGAATGAAAATGGGAATAAACTCCCTTTCATCTCACCCACAAGAACTGTCAGTGTGACTAAACCGGCATTGAACACTGTCTATATTGACCACATTCAGAGAGGATTAAGGCACAAATTTTGCTGGTTGCACAGATGACTGCACACCAAAAGCAGAATCTTAGCCAATCTCTAAAGCTTTAATCCTGAGTGCTTGTTATTATGGAGGGAAATGCACGCAAACAACTCGGCGCATTGATGTAATGTTTCTAACCAACAAACACACACAGCAACATCTTCCTGCCCACATGCTCTCTCATAAATAGCTCTGTGTCCAAACATTCATTTTCTAACGTCACAGGAGGAATATAGTCATTTTGAAATGTGCATCCACAAACTCCGGATAATGAGCTCCTCAGCTGTGACACTTAGTGCTTTGGGATCTCATGCTAAATCACATAAAACTGACATATTTCAGCAGCTGAATATTTTAAACACCAAGCTCTCTGTGTGTTGCAAATAAGCTCTTTGATGATTTTATTGTCTATATCCAGGCATGCTGATATTTTTTGTATCAGAGCAGTTTCACGTTTTCCTGGAACAATTTACAAATGGTTTTTCTTTTTTTTTTTTACATGCACTTGCATCTAAATCTTTAAAAACATTCTAAATTACATAATCAAAAAAAAACTGGAGCACAGTGGTGTGTAAATACGTGTACTTGGCTAGTTCTTAGGTATAAACATTTTTATTTACTTCAAAAGTTATTTAAATCAGACAGCTGTTTTGTTGGTTAGGAGGTTGTCTGGGGAAAAACTACATTCTTGTCACAACTGAGTGGCATGATCTGTGAGGTTTCCAAGAAAACACCACCTAAACCTAGAGAGCTACGTTAGTAACAAAAACTCTGGTCGAGTTCTGAGATGCGTCAGCTGGTGGCCCTCTATATTGTAAGAGGATTGAGAACCAGGAGACCCACACAGTCTGGTCAGATCCAGGCACTAATCCATTTATCCATCTATCTGATAAACAGGAAGGAAGGAAGAGGGGGAATAACAGCAACAGGCATGAAAATGGTGCAAAGTCTACGACTTGCACAAGTCAAATGTATACATTCATGCAAACAATACTGACTGTTCTGTGTGTATCAGTATCCACTATCTGCACACTGTTTGAATTTACATATAGATTCTAGTGGGAAGAGAGTGTGGTAGCTTAACAGACCAGCTCTGCATGGCCAGGATCCAACAAACCCTATCACTTCTAAGGGAAACAGCACACTACCACAATATTTAGAGTGTCAATATCGGTCTCAGCATGAAGTGAAAACCAATAGAGATCTTATTTGGGTTGTTTGAAACCTGACCCTGATCGAAGCACAGCCAAGGTTGGCTGGCAGGGCATGTGGTGATCAGCAAAGCTATCTGTGTCCAGGATCTGTGCTGCAGCAGGGCGGGCCGTGGTGCCAGCCTGCGTCTGATGGCCCAAACCTGCTTTTGTGTTGCCGTCTTTGTCTTTCAAAGTGTTATGTTCTCCATACCTCACAGTGTGAGACTCCAGCCCACAGGGTACCCAAACGGAGCTCTGAAAGTAAACGATCTGTCTTTTTATGGTTCAACAAAAACACCTCTCCACCAAGCCAAAGAGTGGTAAGTGAAACCAAGCACATTACTTAAGAAGCTTATGAAATGTATTTATATTAAATTGTTAAACGCGAGTATAATCGTTAGCAATCTTCAACCTTTTGACATAAAATTTGACAACTGTTGAACAGAAGAGAAGTCATTTATTCAAACTAAAGGGAACATGAAATGACAAAATTACATATTGTAATCGCTATTTCATACTGTTGCCATGGTACAGTAACCAAGAGCTGCTCTTAACCCCAGTGGCATTATTAAATAAAAAAAAGGCTAGAATGTGTTATTTTCTGTGTGCTGTGGACTGGACAGGCTGTTATAGCACAGCATATAATAGCTCTGACTGGGCGCTCTCTAGTAGAGGTATCTAAAAACTCTTATTTATCATTATTAGGTAACATTTTCTATAATAAATCCAGATCCTACACATGTTAGTATGATGTATTTATCATTCAAAATACAGAGGGGACAATAAGAATATCTTAGCTAGAGAAACAAAGAGCCACCAAATTGAAGTCATGACTTCATGTCCTTGTGCCTTAAAAGAAAAGAAAAAAAGGAGAGAGGGAAGTTTGACAGGCTTCCCTGTTCCTTGTAAAATGTCTAAAATTAAACACCACATTATAGTTACATATTTACACAAATGTGGCTGGTGTACTTTCTAAGGGATCTCAAGCAAAGCAGCTCTACTCCTACAATTCCAAACAAAAACACAGTAGGCTACTCTAATCAATCGTAGCTTTATGGGTGAATACCCATGATTTTGATTTTTTAAAAACTATATTCAATAAAATTTTAAATATTGCTCAGCTACATTTGTTCATTTAGTAGACCTGTAAAGTTTTTACTTTCAATAAGGAAATTATTTTTCATTTTAAAACAACTTCATATCAAGAGCTAATAATAACAAACATATAATTTTAGTTTACATCATAAATCTTAGCTGTATATGTATATGGTATATTATATATATTATATTATATTGGCTATATTTTCATGAAAGCACTCTCTGTGGATGACTTGCACTATCCCCCTTATTAGTCTGTTGCTGTTTACCTGTGAGGGTTCAGTCTCTCTTGTCAAAACACCTGACAGCTGTGTCGTGTTACTTAAGATCATGTTGCGATTCCACATAAGTAGCTTTGGGGACACGTTAGGTCAACAGAGCGTGTTTAATGCGGACTATAGAGAACCAATAAATGTATGCCAGGCACAGTCACGTTCATGATGACAAACACACACATGAAACACACACCCTGTATTCCATAGGGGGCATGAATCCCAGACTGTCCACATTACCACATCCTGGGAGGAGCTGAAAACTCTCCCAAAACAAAATGAGAGATCTAAGCACTCATAGACACACCCTTTAGTGATTTCCAAGAACTCAGAATAACTGCTGTGATCTTTTCTGAAATGTGCACTTTAAAGACAGTAAGCAAGAAAAAGACTCCATCCCTTACTGTTTCCATCAATCTGAAGGCCTGAAGTAAACAGCTACTGACATCTTTCTCTCTCTGTCTCTGCATCTCTATAATTCTAGCCCCCCTCCCCAATACACACACTCACTAATTCTGTACAACCCATAAAGGCTTTTAGGCCAATTTGACAGGACAGTCAGAACTGCTGCAGTCAGACCTGAGTAGTGAGTGTGACATTGTCAGGAGGGCAGACTTAATTCACTGTTCCGCCTCCGTGTTCGCTTTTTCACCCGGCAACAGAAGCAGCGCTGACGTTGCTAGCACTCAGCATGGACCGCCACTTTCTGTTGGCTAGACTGGCACGAGGGATAAACCATGTGTGTGTAAGTGTATGCTAAACAGTCTGTATATGAGATCATGAGCTGTGTGCGGCCCTTTATGTGGGATGTGCAGCCCACACGTGATTAAGCTTTTTCCAGTACAGGATTTCTTGCTCCTTTGATGCGTTTCTCAAAAGAATTTCAGACTTCAAATCTTGAAGGGGTTGAATGGTACCACTTTGTACCCTCCATTCCCCGATCAGTCCATCTTCCACTTTTTTACTGTTTCTATTTATAGTTTTCTAGATGCAGTGGTTTGTGTGAGAACATCATCTCCTACATCTAGCTTCGAGTTTGCTGACACCTGCTTGTCAGGCTTTGAGCTTGACTGTTTTCACATTAAAATCACCATTCCAATCTCAGACTCCCATACATTACCAATCCTATAAAGCCTCACATTTCTGAATATTTAATTTCTCTAAAAGTTCTATCCCAAAATTTCTGCCTGAATGTGCATTTTCATGCATGAATTGAGAATGCTGGCTAAATGTTTAACTACACTAAAAATCCCTGGGTTTACCACAGTCACTGGTTTTCTACTCCTATGAACAAAAGGAGTAGACACACACACAGACACACATAGAGCACTTAAATTGTCACACAAATCATCAGAAGCTGTAAAAGGAGGGGGGCTCCATGATCCAGCAGTCATCAGGAGGGCTCTCAAACCAACATGGTCAAATATATTCCACTCCTCATTATCCCTGAGGCATCATCTAATTAGTGTAAATGCCTACTCCATGGGGAACTCTTACTCTGGCAGCTGAGCCAACATTAACTGCAAAATGACTTGTGAATGTATAGATTTTGATGAGCTGTGATTTGTGGCTTTTGGGGGAAAATGAAAACAGAAACAGACTCCTTGGCTATGAGTTCTTAAATGAAAAAAAATGTCTAGAGCATAAATATACTCTGGGGACTACAGATTAAAATATATGAGAACTTGGAAGCAACTTAATTGACTCAGAGGGCATATGCACAATTTCACCAAAGACCCATCCCATCAGGGTCATTGAACTGATTACAAGCTGGTGCGTCTAATGTTACAAAGATATCACTACTGTTTTCGTGGCTGGCCTTGACTCACGAAAAACTCTTTGTGCTGATTCAGAGATAATGCTGAACTCAGCAGTTCCTTGTCTGTGAGTGTGTCTGTGAATGTAGTTCGCACGTGTGTGTGTGTCTCTGTGTGTGAGAGTGTGTGCATTGTTGAATTCCTCAGCCCCCACATGCAAGAGAACAGAGAGCACCTGGATCCAAGAAGGAAAAAAGTTAAAAGTGTAGCAAACAGTCCCATTTTCATCGTTACCTTTTTTTGAATTTAAATCTGCCCCTTGGACACCTAGGACAGAAAAGCATACAGGGTCACACAAAAATACACTTTGAAGGTCTGACTTCCTTCTGACCAAATCAGCTCTTTGAGCATGCTTGGTCACTGTTATTCTGCTGCCTCCTCCTGCAAACAGTAGCCATCTGTCTCTGTGTGCTGGAGTGGAGGCAGTTGGAGGAGCGCGACGCATTCCCATCCTTGTTTCCCTCTCTCAGGCTGACCCTGATTAAAGCAACCTGGCATGAGTGACGTGTGAAGAAAGAAGACAGCTGTCTGTCTGGTGGCCAACACTCACAGCAGCTGCCTCCATGTTAGTGTATCAGATCACACCAACAGGGACCTCATTACATGTGCCAATTAATTACATGGCAATGTATTTACTGTTAGTAAAAAAAACAAAAAAACAAAACAACCCTAGCATGATGACAACACTGAGACTTCTTAGGTTTGCTGCAGTTGACAGAAGTCAAAATGTACCAATGCAATTAAACACAAAAGTAGAGGAGCTTTTCTGAAATATTTTACATTAATTATAACAATTATTTGTTTTTCACTAACTCTTTAAGTAATTAGTAGAAGTCCCCACAAAAAAACATTGTTTTAGCACCCAAAATATGCCCATAAATATTGTTATGAGGGTGTTCTCAGTCATAGTTGGTCTTAAGTGCAGTTGTTACACTACAGCAGCTCTACAAGACCCACAAAAAGCCTGTCAAAATGTTATATTTGTTACTACTCAAGAGGGAGCATAAACTTACTGTTCTGGCAGTGAACTCCATCAAAGCCTGGCTGGCATTTGCAGACATACTCGCTGAAGACATCACCTCGGCGGGAGTGGCCCGTCACCTCACAGATCGCATCATTCTTACATGGATTGGGGTTGCAAGGTCCTTTGGGTAAGAAAAAAGAAAACCCAGAGGAAAAGATCCAAGTTTAACAGAGATTAAGCAGCCCTCTATGTAACCTGAATCAAAATTCAGCTTGGGCTTCTAAAGTGGAGTAAGCCAGAAAAAGTTTGAAAACAACTAATCAGTGAACTGGGAATGAGTTAGCCCTCAGGGGCATAACATACCTGTCTCAGTCTCATTGCAGGTTTCTCCAGAGAAGCCATCAGGGCAGATGCAGATGAAAGGAGACCCTGCCCCAGTCACACAGGTTCCACCATTACTGCAAATGTTCACCTCACAGAATTCACCTGCACGCACAGGGGGGAGAGTCATAAGTTGAGTAATACATAAAAATAAAAAAAAACTACTACACTGCACAAGAACTGACAAAGTAAAAGTAAGTTCCTCTAGTGGATTTTTTTTAATAAACCCAGCTGTGGTTTTTCTGCTTTGTTTCACATTCATAAATGCCTGACAGATCACTTTTTCCTGTCAGCAAACATTTGAGATTTCCAGGAGCATATTTCAGGACAGGAAATATGCTTGCATACTATAGGCAGGTGGGGCATAGGCTCTAACCATTGTTTTGTTTTTTTTAAGCACAAAACCATTTTCTGAAGCTTTTCAATAAGAGTTTAAGAACTTTTGAGAAAGAAATGTCTAAAATTATGTTGTCTTGGTTATTACATTTCCACTCCTTTCCCTTGTTGTGCTGGTGAAGAGTAAACACCATGCTGCTGGTTGGAAGTGATGGCCTGAAACGCTGAGTAAGCCATCGCTACACTGTAAACACCACACAAACACTGGATGCTTCTACTAGTGTGCAACTGCTGCCTGGTCTGAACCTGACAATCTGACAGCTCTCTGGGTATGAAAGAAATTGTGTCTGTTAGTGCTAGGTGGAGGAAGAAAAAAGAACACAGCGTGTGTTGTGGCGTTCTAAAACATGAAGACTAAATCAGGCCTCAGTTTTAGTCCAAAAAAAGGGCTGCTCTCTAATTCAAAGTATGTGTGACATCTGATTGTGCCTGTGTGAGAATAATGCCAGTGAAAGTAGTATATGGAATTAACAAAGAGGAAATGGGCATCCTACCTTCTGCATGCTCTATCCAAGCAGTTCATCTTCCTAAACCAAGCCTCTGCTTCAGCAACTTCAGAAAGCATCAATAAACTACATGTAATTACAATTTTCTGCATTTTGGAAATCAACACCTCTATATAGCCATTGTGACACTCAGAATGATATAGAGGAAGCAAATAATTGAGGGTCCTGCAACACCCGAGAAGACAGAGATGCCACTTATCATTTAGATAATTGTTAAGGAAATTGAGGTTGGACCCCTTGAAGCAAACTGGTGGTTTCATCACCACAGAGACTGCCATACAGGCTAAGAAAGGAGTTCTGACCCCGTTTTTCAGTGGAGGACATAAATATTTTTTTCGCCCTCTGCTATAAAGAACTGCATTTTAGCTGTGCTGAGGGTATAATTCTCCGAGGCCACAGAGCCAGAGCTAAAAATGGCATTTAGAGAGACCAAATTTATTGTGCATCACTGCATCCGCTCCAGCGTTCATACACAGTCACACACATCCTTAGTTGTTCTTTAAAAAAATTTTTAAAAAACAGTGAGTAGTTTATTCAGTGCAAACTATAGCCACTGCTCAAAGCAGTGGACTTCATAGAATACAATAAATTTAAATCTCAAATGAATATTGTGTAGTTTAATCACAATATGAACCTCATTTTTTATTCATTACTAAAACGGACTGAGGGAAATGTATGAATCAGATCCATTTTACAAACATCCTGCTTGACTGTTTATCTATGAACTGCCCTTCCCATGAATACCCCAGGTTATCTGTGCCATATCCAGTGTCATGGCCCTTGAGTGCTTTCACATCTCATGGGATTGTTAGGAAACAGGCTTGCCTGGCACCACCAACAAATCCTTATCAAAAAAAGTCGCTGCCTGTTTATCTGTGGGAAGGAACATATCCTCCCTTCCTCTATACTGGCAGACAGCTCCCTTTAGGAAACCATCTTAGTGCCAACAGATAACAATGAATAACAAAATATAGTAAAAATATATTTTTCTGCAACAATCTGCATTTTATCTGTCTCTAAATGCTGTTTGTGGTATGCTGTGACTTATGCAGGTTATTCATCTGCCTTGATGTATTGAGGAAATGAAATTGCTAATGCATCACTAAATGTGGTCAGCAAAGAGACAGGGATCCGTCCACCAGGATCTCCCAAAAAATCCCCACAATGATGCTGCTGTCATTAAAAAGCACATTATAATTTTTAAAAAAAAGGAAAAAAAGTGAAACTTCTTTTCACTTTTCACACCTGTCCACTAAAAATATAATGAAATCTAAAAGCCACAAGGCAAACAAGAAATGCCTCCGATTCAGACAGAACATAGTGTTATATGTGGCGCAATTGCCACCATGTAAACCGCAAGCTCTGTTACTCTTCCAAGGAAAACAGAAACTTACAGCTGACAAATACAGTTTCAGATGAACATTTGGCTGTAGCTTCATTTAAGTTTATTGAGAAACCTCAATGGGCTCAAACTATCTGCATATATCAAGATGTGTTAGAAAAGAATTTGGGTATATAAACAATTTAAAGGTGATGCAGTTGCTCATATAACCAAAGTACACCACTTGTAGAAATACATAACATGGTGCCCAACTTAATCCAAACCACAGTGACAGATGAGGAAGGTATGTGGAGTTATGTTTGGCTGGAAACCCCATTGCCACAGGGCATTGTGTTTTTCTCACTCCTTATGAGTCACGGTCTGTGCCTTTCCCATAATGCCTCAGCCCAAGAATGAGGTCCAAACACCAGACCAAAAACACAGAGTAGCTAAACCCAACTTCAGTTCTCAAAGTCATTCACAATAACAAGAGCGTGTCTGTGATTGTGCGAAAGGTTCAGCTGGTAATACATAAAGGTATTTAGCAATGTTTATTTTAATGTAAACATTAAAAAAAATCTATTAAAATCAAACTGAGTTTAGGTATTTTAGGATCCAAATATATTTTCTCATTGTCTGATGACAGTGACATATACAAGAAGGTTTGCAACTCGCAGCTGGGCTAAATAAGCTTTGGAGAACCAGGCTTAAGTGACTGCAGTGGGATTTTCCTGCAGGGAGTTGGCTTTGGGATGAGTGTCTGTGATAAGAATAGTGTTTACTTGTTGGGAACAAATGTGGGGTAGCAGGACAGATATTTCCCACAGAAGCACCAGAGAAGAAAAAGTATTAACAATTAAATTGCAATCTGAGTCAATGAACTTGCCCTGTGATCACAATACAGTTCAGGTGGATAGACAGGAATAGAAACAACCATTTAACAAGGATAAGCAGCCTTCATAGCAATGGACTCAAATACTTTGTGACTTAACACACTTAATGTTAAGGCATGGGAGGCTGTGCTGGTGCAGGACAGAGTGCAGCAAGGCACTGATATCCACGTGTTAATGATAACATAATCTCACTTCTGCGTCCAAGCATCTCCTGCACTGCATGAGGCTCTCGTCATTTTAACATGCTGCTACCAAGGTCCAACTAGACTAACACTCCAAATACCATGGGTATATAGTTTTCTGGCTTAGTTTACAGCCAAAGTTATGAGTGCTGTACTTTTTTAAAAATATTTTTATTTACTGGTATATTGTCAAATATTTTTAAAATACTGGTAAGTCATCTTCATATATCAACTAACTGGTTAATTTACTGTTATTTTCTAATGCCACTAAACCTTGTAAATCCTCGCTATTAATCGATACCTGGATAATAAACTTAACTTGGACCATCTTTATGTCTTAGTGGTGTCTCAGCGCTCATTTGCTTTTGTGAATTCAAGTTGCATTTGGACCTGGAAATGGCTGACAACCAGATTGAAAAGGTCCTGAGGTCTGAAAACAGTAAACATGCCGTCCACTCCTGTGACGTCTACACGCTGGCATGTCGGGTCATACAGGCTGGCAGCTGGCAGGCAAGTGTGGGAACTCGGTGTACCAGGAAAGAAGCTTACGTCATGGCCAAACACGCACATACACACGTCCAGCCCTTGGTGAAACTGTTAAGGATGTGTTAAACAATAAAAAAAAAGTCTGTAGTACTGAACGCATGAGGCGCAAGCACGTGTAACAGGAAGTGGTTTTATTAGGGGCGGCTGAAACAGGTACTTTGATAGCCTGAGCCTTTTCAATATTAAGAATCAGCAGGACTCCAGCTGCAGGTGAGGTTTCTGTAATCTGCAATTGCTATTCTAGAACACAGCCATCTGCTGCTGCTCCCAAAAAAAAACAACAACGAAGGCCAGACGCTAAAAATACACACTCAAACACACACGAGTTACACACCATCAACAAAACAACAAGCTCTTCTGTAGCTGACTGTAGCTGAAACAGAGATAATAACATTACAACAACAGCAGTCTTAACTGAAGAGGTAACCTTTATGGCAGTACTGTCAATAGTTTGGTAGCCTTTTCCTTGACCATTTGAATACGGAGTTTATGTAAACATCTCCCGTTCTTGGATGCAAATGCCGTCAATTTTCTACTTGGCTCCAGCACTGAACCCACAAACCATAGCATGTAAAATATTCAACGTGGCAGATTGGAAAGTGGGGCGACAGAAGCTAATAAAGTGGCCCGAATTAGATGATATTCCATATTGCTATGAAACATTGATTAAGGAAGTTATTCAAAATTCTGATGGAATTTAAAAAAAAAAAAAAAAAAAGAGCCTGTCCTGTCCCCAAAGGATTTGGTGGGAAAAGGAATAATAAAGTCATCACATGCTGGAGCAGACAGCAGCCTAAAGGGAAGATGTTAGAGTGAGCTTTGATATGAACGAAAATTTGCATCACATATTCACACACATGCAAACAAAAAAATCCAGGTGTTAATACCAAAGCAAAAAAATAAAAATAAAAGCTTTAGATTATATAAAAATCTGACAGATGATGTTCTACAAAGCTCTGTGTAAAACCAATGCACAAACATGCCATTCCCTTAAGTCACAGAATGTGTCTAAAACATGGCTATAGCTTCTAAAAAGTCAACCAAACATGGAAGTGCCTTCATGGCCACCAAGGGGCAACTCCTGAGTCTTCAAAAATATTCCCAGTCTTTGGCAAACACTTTCCTGATGGGCTGAAGGGCTCAGTCACTTGTTTCAGGACATATTAAACAGAAAAAAATAAGCCCATCCATCCATCCATGAGGATAATCCTGGATATGCTCACTGGCTACCAACTTGTCATTCACAAGTTGTTAGCCAGTGAGTGGGTGGTTTCAAGAGTCAGATCCACCTCCTGTTTGACACATCTGGTTTAGAAAACAGCAAGATGGTCATGGCACAAACACTCAATTTGGGGCTTCTTAAGGATTAATAGCACCAATGGGTCCGATATGGTGGCTATGCACATCTTTTATACTTTCTATGGTCACAATACCTGTCATAAACAGACTCTTATTAGTAGAGATAGACAAAATATGAGAGCAGGTGATAAATCCAATCTAAATTTTTTACTCCCTTAAAAAAGTTAGCAGCTACAAAAAAATAAGCATTTTGCACTCTGTTTATTAATCAAAATACACAATAAGAGACGTTACAAGGGATATATGTTCTTTAAGACAAAAATAAGATCTTTATATACCCCAGATTCACATAATTCTTTTGTCACAGCAGAAAAGATTGAAAAAGTGTAAAATAAATAAATCATTAAAGAAAGTCTCTTCATGATTTGACTTTTCTGTGTAACTGCAGAGAAGGAACATCATCACTTAAACAGGAAATTAAATTCCTTGTTGAGATCAGATATCTCCCATATAGTAAAACCAATATCTGCCTGATATATTGGCAATTATCTCCAACTCACAAGTAAATTTGTACCGAAATCAGGAAAGTGTTCATATACACCTGCCAACATGCGCACACGCACACACACACACACACACACACACACACACACAACACCATTGGTCTGGCGTCTGGCTATATTTAGCCCTGGTTCTGTCAGCTATCCTAAGTGGTCTTGTTGGGAGAGAAAGATTGCCTCAGCTCTGACAGAACACAATTTTCCACTTCTCTTCCCTCAGCAGCTAATGGACAAGACAACCAAAATACAATGTGCTGAAGTGAGACTAATCAGGTAAAACACAGTAAGGGAAAAAAAAAAATCCACTCAGCTCTTATTATGCCCTGTAAACACTTTGCATGACACAGCAGCAACAGGTCCTCCCCCCCTCAGAGAGGTCTGTATCAGAAAGATTTCAGTGAGCACTGGTGTGGGTGGAGGTTCACTGGCACATCTGGCAAATGACTCCACATTGTGGCTGGGTTTCCCGTACCTTTTCTCCGCAACTGTCCTGTGCGTCAGTCTCGAGGACGAAAACCACAGAGATGCGCACTTCTCTATGAGTTTTTGCAGTTCATCAGTTTCAATTTCAACAAAAACCTGTTAAACATTTGTTCAATAATGCACCTGGAAAAAGTAACAGGAAACAGAATTGTAAGGTGTTAAAAATTAGCCATCAATTTCAGCTGTCCTATAAGGCTGAAAAATATGGTTCTCTTAACCACCAAACAGAACATTCCGCTGTTTCCTACTTTGCCCACAGCATGTTTGTCCACACGATCAACAAACAAAAGCACTAACTGTACAGAAAATACCTTAAAATTCACTAATATGCACTGAAATCCAATATTAGAAGTTCAGATGTTATACTATAAGCAAAGTATAATGCATAAAGTAAATATTATAAGATTCATGTCGGCTTGTCACCAAACACAAGCAGCTTACACACAGCAAAGGTACCCTTAGTTTTTCCTGGCTCAGAATGGGTATTTGAGGGGAGACTACACACAACAGCAAGTTTAGTCCACCTACAGTAAAGGTAACGAGTATTTGTTACCTTATTTAACAAAATAAAAAGTGCATTTTCCTGGTATTTCTAACCATCATATAAAGAAAATCATGGTTTATGTGTGAATAAATCGCAATTTAAAAAGTACAATGCTGGTAATTTATCTCTGGCTCTGAACTAAACCTCTTTAAAATTTTCTCTAAGCAGATAAAATTGTGACACAAATAAGTGCTATATAATCATGGTATACTGTGAAAATAAAGAGCCCTAGCCTTCCAGCCATATGTATGCTTCTATTTCAAAAACAATCCACTTGTGTTAACTTTGTGCTTTATTAAGTTATTTTTGTTATGCTTTCAAACATATTTTCAAATAGCCCTGTAAAGAATAGGAAATTGCTTTGACCTCTGATACTCAGTCCCTCCGGAGCTATAAGCCAGTGGCTCACTGTCAGCTGAAAAGACTATAAATCAAAAGGTTTCATCTGGGAAGAAATGTACCATTACACAACAGTAACCCAAGTTATGAATCCTCTTTTTTTTTTCCCAAAACGCAAAGAGGCAAAGAGTGGAAAATAATCATATTTTTCCTTTTTTTTAACATTTGGAAAATACACCATCATACCTAGAAAAACGCGTGACTCTTTTTTCCATTGGTGTGCGAGCAGAAATGGAGGCAGTGGAAGTCAGGCTGTTTTAGCTTTTGTCCATCGGCCTAAATGTGTTTGATGCAAGGAAATACAAACAAAGACAAGCGCCAGTGGCATGAGGTTAACACTGGAGAAGTATAATAGACACCCTGTGTGTGTGTGTGTGTGTGTGTGTGTGTGTGTGTGTGTGTGTGTGTGTGTGTGCGCGCGCGCGCGCCCCTTTAAAAAGGGGGTCAGTGCGCACATAAATGCCTCCAAGCGTTGATTCTGTAACCAAACAAAATCTGAAACATATTCAGATATCAGCTACTAACCATTAGTTGTTTTTATGTGATTATCCTCAACATACAACTGCAATCCTGCAGTTTCACAGCCAGCCAGTCCCACTCACCACATTCCCACACGTCCTGTCCACTTATTCAAGGATCGCTTGAACTTGCACCTACAAATGCGCCCCCCCCCCCGCTCCATTACTTTGGTGATGAAGTGAAGGCACCACTTGTGCGAGAGTGTGATAAGCGCGCGCACACACACACACACAAAAGCAAGCAAACAAACAAAAAACTCTGAGATGTCAACTAAATTTCTACTCTGTGAATCAGACGGTGAAGTAGCCAGCTCAGCTGAAACAGTCACGGTGCGGGTAACGGGACGTTAAGAGAGTCTGAACAGTAAAGACTTTAAACAAAAAAACACGCACGGAGATAACTTACCGTTCACCCCAAACACCAGACAAGCTGAAAAAAGTTGCAGCCACAGGAGAAAACACGTCTGTCCCTTCATACTTGCGTTTTTTGCCAGCCGTTAAAGAGTTGGTTAGTTTAAAGGACACTGGTACCGTTGAAATGCAGCGGCGCACTGGACGCTGTTGCTAGGGCGGCTCGAGCTCGTTGTTCGGCTCTTACTCCCAGGGAGCAGGCGTGGACAAGGAGCACGTGCGCCTCGGCTGTCAGCCAATCGCAACCTGACGATTTAATTGTAACCCCGCCCCCTATGCCACTCTTTAAAAATCAGTCACTAAGGGCAGTTAATTAGCCCACTATGGAAACAATAGGAGCAATTATCGCTAATGAGCTGCACTAACTCCAAAAACTTGATTAGGCTTTTAATGTCAAACCCTTGACAGAGAAATTATAGCTCACAGTTTTTGACAATAGTTACGTGTAACTAACGTGACTAGGTGTCCTATTTTGATCATTTTGAGCCCTCATGCTCCCACATCTTAAGACAATGCTTATAAAAAGTTATGAAAATTGGGTTTAAATATCCTAAAATACAGTACCTTTATCATTTAGATTATTGATGACAAAAAAAAACCCCTCTGGTCACTCAAATATAACCCCTGACAAACTTTTTACAGTAATTTATGGCTCACACAACAACATGAACACTGTATTAATGTAAAGCTTCCTGACAAAAGAATACATAAACTGTATATAAAAGAGAGTTTTGGCCTCTTTGGACTTCTGGTTGCATAGGGCTGGATGTCAGAAAACGTAACTTGTGAACATAACTATTCAAACATTTGTCTTCTGGCAATTTTCATCGTGTTTTGATAGAAACTTCCTTTAAGTTTTTTTTACAGCTTTCCAGTGCAGTAAAATACCTTTCTGTGAGTCTGAGGGACTTCACCATGAGCCACATTACGGCAACCGCCATTTTGATTTCGCAGGACCAACAATGGCCTTCACATTAGTTTTTCTTGCCAATGTCATGAACATAATTGGACAAGTGCTAACTGATCAACTAACACAAGCAAGCATATTTATAAAGCTATAAATGCCTCATAATGATATTAAAGATTTTCACTACTCTACACCTTTTCCTATTGATAGACAACCATGTTCACCTGATACTCTAAAGTGAAATTTTCCAACACATGTCCCATATTGTTTATGAATTGATAAAGTAAAAATGTATATGTAATGTAAAAAGATATATATATATATATATATATATATATATATATATATATATATATATATATATATATATATATATATATATATATATATATATATATATTTATTTATTTATTTTTTTTACATGAATTTATTACACATAAATGGGATGCTTCAGGATGCCAGTTTAATCTAATCAATGCTAAAGAGCTAATTGATTCTAACGGTGTTAACAATCAAGTTTCTTGTATCCAAAAATGTTTGTGCACTAAAGTACTTTCTGGGGAGTGTAAAGGAGCCACTTTTTGTTTTTACAAAACTGAATTTAAATGCATTTAATCTACATCATCATTAGTATAGCTTTAGTTTATAATGACACTTTTTAATTAAACCTGATTGATGCATTGCAAGCCTATTCATAAAAAGTTCTGGGAACGTTTCCATGATGACCATGCATGAAATTCTCCTCTAACATGCAGATTAAAGCCAGACTTTTATTGTATGAAGCCATCTGTGGGCGTTTCTGGAACGGAGATCCAGCAGTTGGTTAGAGTCGATTTTTGTGCTCTCAGAGGGAGTGGGTGTGAAACAAAGAAATGCATGAGTCTAAGACTGATGTCCAGGAGTGTTAGATTCTGTCAAGCTCTCAATTTTTCACCTTTCTCTCTTGTGAATAAATGTGAGTTCTTCATAGACCTCCAAATCTGAGAGACAAATTCAACTACATTTGTTCATACGCTACACCTATTTTTCAGCTTTGATACCTAGATAATGATGTTGGAGGTGTCATTCTTTCCTTGCTAACGCTACATACTGAGTGGCGGAGCAAAGTTAACATTGACCTTGTCAAAATGCAAAGCAGGGGTGGCCAATTCATTTTCTCAAGGAGCCACATGAGAAACTGGGACTGCCGTAGAGGGCCACACCAGTGAACTCATTTCTGCTTAATAGTAATTTTATGTCTTTATTAGATTGTTGGTGTGTTTGGCTGCTGGTTTGTCCTCAGTACATTTTCCTGCTGAGCTTTTCTCTCTATTTGATCAAATCTGACATGAAACAAGAATGACCAAGAAAAAAAATACTTTCCCAGAACGAGCATTTTCTCATCAAAGAATTGTCTCAAGTTCCAGGAATTTATATTAAGCTTCTCTTGTATTACCACTCATTAGTTTGAGTGGGAGCAACAGTATAAACTGTGAATTGTGGATTTTCCTTTCTGTGTGCAGTGCGTTGCAAGTTAAATGTATTTCAGTGAATGTGAGGTGTGACAAAGTTGATATGAATGGCACTGTATCCTGTTCATTAATGACACCATAAGTACACATCAGGCTGATTGACTTTATCAGCGGTCACCGTGGTGTGTGTACTCAGCTATGGCAGATTTCTCTGATGTTTCTCTTCTATGAGCCAAAGCTTCTTCTCATGACTGACCGTCAGTAAGTCTGAACAGAGTTAATCACCACAAGATGACAGTTACATGAACATTAAACGAGACAGGAGCCTGTTTGATCCTAATCCTCAATGCAGAGTGTAGCATAATCCTGTAAACTCAAATCTTGAGAACATGCGGTACCCTTAAAGGAACAAGCTTCTCAACGAATTTGGCACAGAACTCATGAATGTATAACTGGTATGTATCAGTGATGTTTTACTTCTGTCTCCCACACAGAAACAAGAATAATTGACCCAGCTGTCTTTCACTTCTGTCTCCCATTTGGAAACAAGAGTGAGAATTTATCATAAACAGCAGCACAGATAAAGAAATGAAAATGATTGATAGGAGTGTAGCTGTCAGCTGAGCCTCATTTTGACATTCCTAGTTTGTACAGCTGTTTTTGTGTACAAAGCTCAATAAAATTTAGCCAAATGTGGCTTTCTGGCGTATCTTGGACTGTGGAAGATATATGTTCACCAATAATAACTGAGCTGACATGCTCCCCCCAAATTAATTTTAATTGTGCATCTGCACTTCCATGCAACTTTTTTCTTTTAGTTTACTATTTTGAAATGAATAAGCATCACTTTCACATAAATTAAGATGAAGATTACATTTATGAAAATGTATTTGAAAGAGTTAAAGGCTTGGCAATTGTGAGTAAATTTCTATAAAACAATGGCAAGAGTGTGCATGTTTCCTGTCTATAAAACTATTTCTTTTTCATGTAAAAGTGAATGCCTTGTCATAACTTCATTAAAATAAACCCATATTCATTTATTACATATAGAGTATCAGTCAAATGTTTGTACAGTGTCCAAACTTTTGACTGAGACTGTAATTATACATTATTGTTAGAAATATCATTTTGTTTATAATTATAGTAATAGTAGAGACAACATTAAAAACACGGTGTAGTCTACGAATGTATGCAGTCCATGTTGACCCACAACAGTGTGTCCTATAAGTCAGTGGCGCCCTCGTGTGGTTAACACACTCAATGCAAGGATTTAACAAATCACTGGAAACTAAAGTGGCATTTAAATTTTAAGAGTACTGTTTGTTGCAGCCATTTATTTTATTTTAATTCCTTCATTCATTATTTTCAGTATAAGTTACGTTTTTTGGTTAAGTAGGAAGTAAGCGGGTGTTTGCTGTGCTGCCTCCTGGTACTGTCAGATATTCTGGTTTCACAAAAGCGGACATCGAAATTCTGAGTTTAATGTACACCAACTATTATATCCTCCTGAGAACCGAGGAAATTTTTAAAGTTTTTTTTTTTTTTAGTGACCACTACAGAGGATATAAGGTCTCATGAGGATATGGCTTTAAATAACAGCCCCGATACGTAGGTTGTAGAATGGTCAAATCTGGGATAGCGAAAATTCTGAGCTTTTTGAGGTGCGATGAAGGCATCCTGAGTGAGCTGCGGGTCAGCCTGCTTCTCCGTTGTAAACAGGCGGTGTTAGAGCTTCTAACTTCGGGTGGGTCCGAGCAAAAGCCAAAGAAACTTCAGAAAATATTATGGTAAGACCGTAAATTTCTACTTTATGCTTAACCCATATTGGGTACTTTATGTAAAGTCCCAGATGTGTTTGCTCGAAGTCTCACAGAAAAAGTTTTACCTGAGTGACAAAACAAAAGGCGAGAAACCTTTTAAGCTAGCAGGAAGTTTCTTCTAACCTGGCGTTTTCTAATTTTGTCTTTCTTGTGTAGTAATGCAAGTGCATGATGTAACCGTATATAGCATGTTATAAAATTGGATGTTTATGTAGTTTTGTTGGCCTGTGATTTTCCTTGGTATTTTAATTCAATAATATTTTAATTGCGTGTTTACCAGTTCTGAATGAGCGACACAGCCACTCTTATTTTATTCATTCAGCGAGGTGAGTAAAAACTGTCAAAATTAATTGAAGCTGTCACTGCTGCTCCAGTGGAAATTCTTCACATTGAGTTGGTCATTAATAGGATAATTACTTTAGATTTAAATATGACATCTTGCGCAAATAGGCTTTTTTTCAGATTTCTTACTAGAGTATACTGATACATCAGCTAAACTAAATACATGTTATTGCCAATTGCCATCCATGCAGATCAATGAATTCAGGTATTCCAATCACTGACTAGTTTTTTCCCAGACAAGCGAATAATTTTGTCAATATAGTGTATCTATATGTAGTATAGCTGAACTCTTGTTTGGCCCATGTAAAAAGTTACAGCACCCGTTCACTCTGAGATAAAGATCAGCCAGAAAGATCTAGTTTTACATGTAATTTTATGCTGTTGCCTGGAAGAAACTGCCATTTTAGCAGAAACTGACACGCAGACTTATTTCTCTTTAATTTCTTAGAATTTGTAATTATAGTGTGTAAAAATACTCAATCTACTGTAAGATTCTTGCTCATGTAAATTAAATGTTTTTGCACACCCAGCAGGTGATCTCTTATATCTAAAATGGCCACCATGGAGGGCAGTGACATTCACACCTTTGGCCCGGAGCTGCCTGCCATGTTTGATGGCATGAAGCTGGCGGCGGTGGCGACCATCCTCTATGTCATTGTCCGCTGTCTGAACCTCAAGAGTCCCACTGCACCACCAGAGATCATTTACCAGGACACACTGCTCAGTCACTACCTGCTCAAGACCTGCCCAGTGTTGACCAAAGAGTGAGAGCTTTTAATATTATCTTTAAAGATGACTAGAATCTGGACTCGGTCATGAACTGGTAACATTCTCACTTTAGATATACACAGGTGCAACATATTTATAGTGTGAGCACAGTGTCTGATGTCTGCAGTAGGCAGAAATCTAGAAAAAAAACAAAAGCCAGAATCTAAGTCAGACAGCCCTGTTACCAACTCTGTCCTGAGCACCACCACATGAGCATGGGCTTATGCATGGTTTGCACTAAAATTAGTCAAGTTGGGCTCCAGGGTGGCTCAGGGGTTGAGCGGGCGACCACATATGCCGTGTGGCGGTGCAGACGGTGCAGGTTTGAGTTCCAACCTAGTCGCCATTTACTGCATGTCTTCCCCCATCTCTCCTCCTGCTTTCCTGCACTATCAAATAAAGCTGCAAAAGGCCAAAAAAAAAAAAAATTAGTCACTTTCAGATTTTAGCCAGCCTAGATTTGAATCCCACTATTACAGGTCCTTAAGTCCTCTGTTTAAGTGATTACACCAACGCCCATGTCGACTTTTAGGTGACTCATCTGAGGTATTCTCAAAAGAGCTGTTATTGGCTAAAGTCTCCCAAGAAGTATTAGATTTCTCAAAGACTGAAAACAGAGCCTAGAGGAGGTGCAGGACTCTAGTCAGAAACATTGTAGGAGAGATATGTTGCATTGTCTCGCCCCAGCACCCTCAGTTGCCCAACTGGAAAACATACAAGACAGTCATGTTGTTGGACTGACATTATAGAAGTTCATGAGAGTTTCAATTGTGTGGAGGCAGGGGCATCCACTCTTAAATGTGCTTTCACTTCTCTCACTGTGACCATAATGTGAATAACATGACAGCATTTTTGGTCAAGCTCCTTCTCAGACTACTTGAATAATATACAGAAAGTATCCAAATTAAATCGGGGACGTTCCACACCTTCTGCGTTGTCAAAACCTGATATCGTCCTTACCCACAGTGAAGCTGCTGAAAGTTTAGCCACAGATTCAGTGCTGCATTCAACCACGAAAGAACTTTTATTTAAATGGAAACGGTGGTGCGTTGAACACACTGTCATGTTATGTAATTGCTTCATCTAGAATGTGCACTGACTATGACAAAATAGTGGTGTTTATATACATAGCTGCTGACTCACCAAAGATGAGGAAACGTATCCCACACCCCTTTCAACACTGTTGCCCAACTATTCAAAGAAACATGTCATGCATTCCGTTCAGATGGAAATTGCTCTGATGCGTTATGCTAGCAGAAGTTAATGCAGCCCTGAGCCACCAGCCTCAAACATCCAAGAGACATTTGGACATTTGCTTTCAGTTTTTTCTTTCTTTTTTTTCTTGAAGAGCTTGTTTACAGAGTGGGGGTGGGTTTTTTGTTTGTTTGTTTTTTTTATTATTATTATTAAATACTGTGCTAAGCAAACCACTGCTGTTTGTTTTTGAACAGGAAGGAGCAGTATGTTGACCAACCTGTGAAGATGTAGATATGCTGTGAACTTAAAAGTTCAGCCAGCATATCTACATCAAATACACGGTCACTCTGGAGTTATGTAATTTGAACACCTAAAAAAAAAAAGTAAAATTAGCAAGCTTCTGTAGCTCACGGTGCAGAGTGATGATCTTCTGAAGCATCTTCCGGGTAGAGGTTACATAATGTGGGGCTTGTCCTTCTCTTCAGGTACGTTCCTCCCTTGTTGTGGGGAAAGAGCGGTCACATCCAGACGGTCCTCTATGGCAAGATGGGACGTGTCAACACTCCAACGCCCTGTGGGGTTCGCATGTTCCTCCCGATGCAGGATGGTGCCACTGCGACCTTTGACCTCTTCGAAGCTCTTGGCGCTCACACCACTGGAGGTCAGGGGCAAAAACTAGTCAGTTTCTGTTAAACCACTGAATCAGCTGGTATTTAATAATGCAACGACTGATGTGCTGGTACTTAAATGAGCCGGCTGATTGTTGTTTTGTTAAGATGTTTTACTGTAATGTCGTTCCTCCTGAGTTTTGTGTGCTTCTTTGGACCTAGAGAACATTAGCCTCATGTAACGAGCCGCTCCTGCTACACTGTGAACGAGCAGGGAGAACTTTAATGAACTCCCTTAAGGAACGATGCCATGCAGTTCAGCAGAGTTAAATCAACAGCCAAACACACAACACAGTGCACATGACATTGAATTTAACACAAGCTCATGACTCCAATTTAAATGTAGTTGCATGTGCTCCCTCTTTTGTGTCCTTGTGTGTATTTCAGATGACATTACCATGGTAATCTGTCCTGGGATTGGTAACCACAGTGAGAAGAACTACATCCGGACCTTTGTGGATTACTCCCAGCAGCAGGGTTACCGCTGTGCCGTTCTCAACCACCTGGGAGCCCTGCCTAATGTTGAGCTCACCTCACCACGCATGTTTACATACGGTAAAGAGTTAATACCACATTGTGTCTTTTTATGATTTTTTTTTTTGTTTTTTTAATTTTACAAAGAACCAAGGGGTTTTAAAGAAACATCACCTGGACAAACAAGACCTTTAATAATGGGCAGTTCTATCTGTATCAAGCTTTTGGCAAATCTGAAGCATAGTGTTATGAATATATTAATTCCTCATATCGAGTATATATTACTGCTATATGTTTGTAAAAGTGTCTCTTATATGTTCAGGTTGTACCTGGGAGTTTGCGGCTATGGTGGGCTACATCAAACGCACTTTCCCCCAGACTCTACTGGTGGTTGTGGGTTTCAGTCTGGGAGGAAACATTGTCTGCAAGTTTCTGGGTGAAGACCAATCAAACCAGGACCGAGTGCTATGCTGTGTCAGCGTCTGCCAAGGTTACAGTGCCCTCAGGTTGGTAACCTGACAAAAAGATTAACAGAACTAAGACTGAGCCATAGTGGGTCATGTTGTTGTCTGCATTTGTATTTCTGTGCTGTTATGTCTGCGTTACTCTGTCATCACGAGGGAAACTGGGCTGATCATGTTGGACTTAAAGCGAATAAATACTGAGCAACAGTTACTTACACTGAAGTGCAAGAGAGAACGAAGACTTTAGAACTGACTCTGAGTTATACCCAGACTCCCCAGAGAGCTTTGAAAACACAGCACAGCAATGGACTATTGCTATGGTGACCTTTTCTTTTGTCATGCGGTTCTACAGTGTGTTTGTGTTTTACATGTATACGCTTGTGTGTTTAGGGCGCAGGAAACATTCCTTCAGTGGGACCAGTGCCGAAGGCTCTACAACTTTGTGTTGGCAGAAAATATGAAGAAGATTATTCTGTCACACAGGTGGAGGAACACAACATTTCTAGTTACTGATTAATGATTACAGAGAAATAATACTCTTAAAGTTTATCAGAATGTCAATTAGTCATAAAGTACAGCAGCTTTATTCTGCTCTGTAGGTCAGAAACGGGCTTGAATCTTTTCTTATTGCAGTGGGTTTCTGGAGGAAAATGACCCTGCAAAAATATTTGCAGAACACTATATTTTCTAGATCATCTCTGCCTAATAGAGACAAGAAATCATTTTTAATGTCAGCCTAATTCTGAGAAATTAAGCTAGATGTCCTAAATCTGTTATCTATAATGCAGCTCTGTAATTCTTTTTGTGGACAGCCAGAAAAATAGAAGCACTTTCCAGCCATACAACAACACAATCTCATGCCCTGATTTGTCTAATTGTCATATTATTCAACAGGGACAGTTTGTTGGCCATGCAATGCAACAACATTGGCGATGGTGAGCTGAACAGACTGTATGCAGCCACGTCTCTGACGCAGATTGATGACAGCATTATGAGGTGAGATGTTCTGGGCTTTGAATGTGATCGGGCTGCTCTAAACTCTGCAGGTCTGATCTTATGTTACCACATAATTTTTCACTTCAGAAAATTCCACGGTTATGGCTCATTGAGAGAATACTATGAGAAGGAGAGCTGTGTGCACTACATCCACAAAGTGAGTGACAAGTCTAATATAAAGTCCCTGTTACTACTTCTATAGTGACTTCATGTTTAGGCTACTGTGAAATACTACTGCTGCTACCTTTTGCTGTTCATTATACTTGGATAGCAATCATACATAATTAAGTGAAGGTGTGGTTGGGGACAACTTCTCTTAACACAGATGCTGCAGTCTAACAATCATAGGCAAAAAAAAACTGTGGGCGTAGCTTCCAGGTCTGAAAAGTGAAGTCGATGCAGAAGTGCCCGTGGTGGCTGCATCTATCTTTTATATTGTCTAAACGAATTCATTAATAAACTGGGCTACTCTTTTGTGCAGATCACTGTACCTCTCCTCCTGGTAAACTCCTCAGACGACCCGCTAATTCATCCATCGCTGCTGGCTGTTCCACGCACACTTGCAGGTTTGTGGTTTTTGCCAAAACTCCTCCTATACTGGGAGTCATTGGTAGTTAAAGGTTTTCTTTGTAACAGACTAACTTGCAAGCTGGCTGTTATGATAAGTAGCTAGCAATTTCCCCACATTAGCAGGCAACAAGAAAAAGAGCTTGAAGGTACATTTTAATTCTAGTTAGCTAGCAGCATGTTAGCATGTTAGGTATGGTAATGTTAACGAACATTAGTGTGAAAAGCTAGTTTTATCCATAGAGTCTACATAAAGGGGGTTGGTGGTTGTGACTGTGTTTTGTGTTGTACTGAAAGCTGGCTGTTGGCATTTCTAACTTAATGTTCGCTAGTCATTACTCTGTGTTTAAAGGGTAACAGGAAAGAGGAAACGTACTTGGTAGTGAACATCACAACCTCTGGATTTATTTGGACTGAGTCTTAAACATAGAAAATAGGTTGATGGAAGAAACTGAGAAAATTGAAGAAGTTCTTTTTTTTTTTAAAAATTATGTAAGTACAAAATATTCTCCCATACTGAAATTTTAATAAGAAATATTAAGGATATTACTTGATGACATGCAGCACTTATATTGCAGTGCTGATGATGTCGAGTCCAGAGATTAGCACAGCAAAGTGTTGTCCTCGCAGTGATACTAACTCTGAACGGCATGAAGTGAATTAACAGGACACTAGCGACACAGTCTTGAGTGTTGATAAAGTCTTGCTGCAGATATCTGCTCAAACTCACCCTCCCCAGACAGTCTTGTTGAATTTTTCAGGGCCATGTGATCCACCTGAGCTATTGGATTATATATAGGGACCTGTGTGTGTCTGACCATAGCTTACAGCCTTATCTTGCCTCAGTTCACTTGCAAGAGCTCCCATGTGTGTACGTCTTTGTTTGTGTGTAATGGATTATGTTTCAAGTAGGCATGAATTACATTTCTTGAATTTTTTTGTTTTCTTTTCTACTGGTTCAATATCAAGACTCAAGTTATAATCTGTGCAATCAATAGTCAAAAGCCTACTTCTTCTTTTTTTTTTTTTTTTAAAGCTGAATATATTCAGCAGATTATATTGAGCTGTATTTAGACTTGTCACACCTTTTTATAACTTCTTGCAAATTTGGTTTTTATGGGAATGGGTTTTTGGTGAACTGAAACTTCACACTTCTCTATTCCTATCTGTCTTACACTTTAGAGAAAATGCCCAATGTGATGTTTGCCCTGACTCAGCATGGAGGCCACATGGGGTTTTTTGAGGGAGCTGTGCTGTTCCCTCAGCCCCTCACCTGGATGGACAAGGTCATAGTGGAGTTACACCAATGCCATCTGCCACTGGGAGAAGAAGCAGTCGGTCTGTCAGATGAGCAGCCACTATGGCATGAACTCTTGTCTGGAAAGCATGTGGTAACGGTCAGCGGGGTTGTACGTACATACAAGTCCAGAGACAAATGCACAGCCTCCTGTACCTGCTCTTCTTCAGCACTTTGGCCTTAGAGCTGCATAATTCTGGGACATTTAGATGATTAGATGAGGCAGGCTGAGTGGAGTTGGTTAAACCAACATGGAAGTAAAAACTTCCAGAAGTGATAGTACCTGTG
The DNA here is from genome assembly GCA_024447675.2 of Pterophyllum scalare. Taxonomy (NCBI): domain Eukaryota; kingdom Metazoa; phylum Chordata; class Actinopteri; order Cichliformes; family Cichlidae; genus Pterophyllum; species Pterophyllum scalare. The sequence goes on along the minus strand of JAMQGT020001528.1, from coordinate 63,695 downwards.
AGTGTAACGTGATCACATGCAGAAGCGTTCCTTCCTCTTGTTTTTTTTTGTGTTTTTTTTTACTTTCAGATAAACAATAGTTTGCCCTCTGCTGGTTTTTGGCAGCTACTCCTTTCTTTATACTGCAGAGCAGGGTGATGTAATGCAACCTTCGACCTCTGTCATAAGAGAAGCAAAGGTGGACTTCTCTTACAAAAGCGTATTTTCACTAAGAGGATATTGCAGTTTATTGAAGAAAAAATCTGATAGGAATGTGGTTTATTTCTGTCAAATAAGCTGTTTGACTGAATTTTGATAACACACTAGTTTTTCACTTTCCATTTTGCCCAGTGGACTATCAGTCTGCATTTAGGATTGATAACAACAGAACTACCAGAACGTGTCTGCTACTTCAAAGCTCCAGATCAGCTTGAAACACTCCATGAATCATTTCACTGTGCCTTACATAACATAATAAGTTATTACTGTGAAGCGTCCTGTGGCAGAATGAGAGATTAATCTCATAAATGCAGCTGTTTACATGGTTAAAGAGTCCATTGACAGACACGTGGTACAATCCAGGGCAGGCGATAACCAAAACACATAAATAACTGTTTTCTTCGCTTGCACAGCAATAAGAATACAATCACAAAGAAGAAAACAGAAAATTCAGTGTAACTGAAAAGAGCAGGAGAATAAACAAGCCTTAAAGGATTATTTTAAACATTCCTGGTGTTAAAATACTTTAACCAGAACTGAGAGGCGAGGTTGTGAACGGGGTACAAACAGCTGTTTACAGTAAGTTTGGAAAATGAGAAAACTTTGAACATATCTCTTCTTGGTCGCAATGACCTCACAAATACCAGTTCTGGCTTCAGTTTATACACAGTAGAGGTTTAATATTAAACATTAGCCTAGTTTTTGCCCAGGGGTGGGGTGGGGTGGGTGTAAGCTGTTCATTGCTACTGACTGGATAGTGGAGGTTGCTACATGAAACAGTAAACACAGTTAAGAATAATGCTCTGTGGTGTCTCATGGTACTGTAAGTTTCCACCAGAAGTGTTTTGAGTAAAGGTCTCAAACACTGACAGAGGTGGTGAGTACACATCAATGTTTGTTGGTTTTTATTGTGAGATTTTATTAGCCTGTTAAGAACTTATTAATCAGTTTCCTGTGAGTAACATCCTGTCAGACACTGTGTAAATGCAGTGAACTCCACTCTATGTAGCCTTAAGTATACAGTTTTCTTTTTAATCAGCTTTTAATTATCTAATGCATTTTATATCTGCTCTGCTGAAGTCAAAGGCGATGCAACAGCACCACTACTACATAAGTGCAATATGTCCTGACTTTTTCACTGTTTGCTTGCACTTTATTGTCTCCATTGTTTCTACTGCACTTTGTAGAGTCATTGACAATAAAAGGAGATGAACAAACTTTTTGGTGTGATGTTACAAATTAAGTTGCAAAGTGCAAAACATTGCTGTAGCTTGTTCCTGGACAAATAGAACTCCATATTAGCAGGAATAAGACAATGGTATTTATATTTTCTTGAAATTACTTGACAACATTTTCTTTTCAGTATCATTTCCCATAACAGGAACTTGTTTATGTTCTTGAAATTATTTTTGTGGTGCATAAAAAGATAAGCGGAAGAGGATGGATGGATGGATAATATGCATGAGAATGTTTTTTTTTTTTTTGATTGTGCACAGCCTGAACGGACTCAGTTGTTCATAAATAAATGTAACACATTTCTTACCTTTTGCAAATTTCTACATTAACAAAATCACTGCACCGCACATTTATAAACAGTTTATTGTACATTTATTGACATTGTTATTGGTGCACCAGGTTGTACAATGGGTCAGACTTTATTATATCATATTAAAGAAGACTTAAAAAAAAAAAAAACAAAAGCAGGAGAGATAGGCACTTGTTGGAATACCGGCCTTGTGCAAGAAGAGATGGGGACAGAGGTTGGGTCCTGAGAAAGCTGGGGCCTGCCAGTAATGAAACAGTCCAGAGAAAGCACAGTGTGACAAAATAGTGATAGAACATTTGGTATTCAAAGCTGGTTAGTATTGCCTGTTTTTTTCTTAATGGAACAAAGACTTGACACACTCTCTGTGATCAGACAACTTTGTGGACTTCACTCCAGTGTTTGTTTACCAAACCATGTGTTTTTGGAAAAATAACTACCTCCAGGGCAGCCGGTCATTTCCATGTATATGAGTATGGGATGAAAACTGCGACAGCTAATCCACCGCTGTGTACATTTACATACCAGTATATTTTTGATACAGTTCCAGTAATAAAAAGGGGACACTGACCCCAGAATAATGCCAGTTGAACTACAATCTCATTTAATTTCAGAGCTTCTCTAAATGCACCAACAAGGAAGCATCAAAAAGGCCCCTGGCCTAAGCAAGACAATTTGGCCTAAGACAGTTTATTGTGCAAAAATACCAAATTAACAAAATATAAGGACACTAAAACATACACTGTGGTGAGTCAGAAGACTGATTTTCATATTATACTGATGTAAAGTGAAGCACATTCTTTAAAAAAAAACAGGCAAATACATGAAGTATATGCACTCTGTAGTTATTTAAACCATGCAAGTATGCCACTCTTTTAATGGTCATCAATTACAAAACTCATAACTATAAGTTGTCACCTGAATGGCTCGTCTTGTCTTATTCCTGTCTGTCTGTGTTTTATCGGGACCTCTGCAGTACAACATTGTTATAACTGCTCACACAGTCAGGACTTTAGTTCCTACAACAACACGGCTAGATTGGGCTTTGATTCTTCACAGTCTATAGGGTTTGTAATACATAAAGGCTCTCAGCCTTGTTGGCAAAGGGGTGGAGGATGTCTAGTCAAACAGCTTGGCTGCTGTGGCCTTGCCGTCGTATTTGGGACCTTTTCCGTCAAACTCAGCAGGGAGGATGTCGGCATCAAACTCCTTATAGTAATTTTCCATCTCGTCTCCATGCACGAACACCTAGAATGAAGATCAGCATCTGTTAGAGCCCCTTGAAACTGTGGGTTTTCCTTTAGCAGCCAAATGTCAAAAGTCAGATCCACAAACTCAATTTTGTGCTTAAACGCACCATAAAACCAATTTTTAAAGTAGCGTCTGAGGCATTATGGTTATTAGATTCAGCTCTGTTAATCAGTCTGAAACCCACTTCAAAATCCTTTTAAAGGATTTAAACCAACACATTATTGAATTAATACAGCGGAACTTGATTGTCTAATGTGTTTAAAAATCTGTTTACTATACAAAACTGAAAATAAACTGTTGCCTGTTTTTTTCTACTTTTTTTGTCATGGAGGTTCATTTCAAGGCAGATGGTATCACAATTACATTGCATGTAATCAAGTTTGTTACAGCTTTAATGCACTAAAAAAAAGAGTTTAATGGCCTTTACTGATAGAAGGATTATATCTTAGATGTTTGAGGAGCAGAAGTAGTCACAGTTTGCATTTCAAACCCCTTATTTCTGCCACTAATGCACCCGTAGAAGAACTGAAGCCAGTCTACACTGTCGTTATGTCGGATCTAACTCGTTTGACTCACTCTCTCCAGCAGCTTGCTCTTCATGAGAGGTTTGACCACGTTGTAGGTGGTGGTGAAGTACCAGGGCTGGTGGATGAAGTGCACAGCTTTGAAACGGGCAGGGAATGAGTCCTGGTGGGAGACACAGAACAAGACACTTTGGTAATAGATGTCAAAAAGTCCCATCAGAAACGAGAGATCGGCCAAAGTTCTGAAGCTTTGTGTGATGATTCTGCTGTACAATGGTCTTTGTTAATGGTCTCCTCTGAAAGAATTAAAACAAAAGAATTGATCCCCACCACACCTGTAACATGTCAACCATCTTTTTGAGCTCAGTGGGTTTGATTCCTGATGCCTGCTGCATGGTGAAGCCCTTGAAGTTTTCAATGATACAGAACCCATTGATTTGAGTTTCCTCGCTCTCTAGCAGCTTCTCAAGGATCACACAGTAAGCACGCAGGATCTGAACAGACACAAACAAACATGTTTTTATATTTATTGTATCTTTCGGTAAGCTCCTATCAAGGATGGGGAAAAAATACGTGGCCTTTCAGTGTAATATAACTGAACTGCTGTACCTCATCAAAGGTGATCTCCTCATAGTCCCAGTTCTCGATGTTGAAAAGCAGAACCACACGACCATATTTGTCTCTGCTGTGCAGGATGCCGGGGTAACCGGCCTCAATGGTGCTGCGTACGGCCTCAGGGGTCAGGTTCTCAAACAGCTCAGGATAGTCCCTCCTGAAACGCACATAGCCTGGATAGAAACACGGGACGCCTTTTAGATTTCATTTCATCTTTGACAGCAACTTGAAAGAAATAGTTGGGTTTTTTTGTGGTGGGTTTATTTCGCCTGGATCTTATAGATGAATTCATGTGTTAGTGCAGCTACACAACTATTCAGAATTGATAGCATAATTACACTTTCAAGAAATGATATGGATGTGTTTAAGTCTGCCACTTTCAAGTGCTCATTTTAATGTACCCTTCATAAGTTCGAAGGCCCTGGCCACATCGTACTTCCTGGCGCGAATGAAGCGGGTCAGAACATTGTCTGGCTTCTCCCCAAAGGTGTCCTGCACCCCCTTGGCCAGCTCATCACCTCCTTCTGCCTTCTCCTTAAACCTCCAGCAAGCTGACACTTCACTGCAACACGCTCCTCGGAACCTCCATTCGCTGATTCACTCACCTTGAGCAGTCCATTGGCGTGGGACCTATTCCAATAGTGCTGATTTTGGCGTGCCATCCTACCAAAGATTTACTTGGACTATAATAAAAGAATTGAGTCATTGAAAGACTAGTCCACTCAAAATTGGATATGAATAACGGAAATGTCTCGGTTGACTGACTGAAACTGCTGGGAACATGTTCACCGTTGGTGATTCACAGGCATATTTCCTTATATAATGAAATCCAACATGGTTGTTATGTGCATACCTTGGCTCAGTTAGGTATTGTTGATCTGTTAGTCAGATGAACTCTGAGGAGGCCTGGCAGCTGTGAGCAAACAGAGCTGGAGGGCGGGAGTTTGTGTGTTATTAACTGACTCTGTTTGTGTGGAAGTGTCTGTGTATGTGTTGAGTATGAGTGCGCGCTCTATGCCTCTTGTAACTTGTGTTTGCTGGCCGGTGCTGCGGGCCTGAGGCTGTTTCGGACCCCCTTGACAGCGGAGCAGAGTACAGTAGAGTCAAATAGAGCCTTGTTCAAGTAAGTGAGGAGTAGAGTAAAGTTGAGTAGAGGAGACCGAGGCCAAGGAGGGCTCAGGGTTAGACTCAAACACAACTCTGTGGCTTCTCCTTTTGGCTCAGGGAGCCAGTAACTACCATCCCAACTCCAGCTGCAGCGTACTCTGGGAGGGAATTCAGATATAAACTTTCTGCTCTGTTTAGGCTCAGAGAAATAGCTTCAGGATTAGTGTGTGTTACATGGAAAGTTGTATATTTGACTGGAAAATTCAGTGCAGGATGAGGATTTCATGTCACTGCTAAAATATAAAACACAGATGGGCCAGATTTAACTTTACTCTGCGAGTTCATGGACAGTCCTCGCTCTTCAAACCCTCATTCTGACGGCTTATAAATTCACTACCCCGCTGCATTCAACTCATTGCCTTCCCTTTATTAAGATGTCACTCAGGTCTAGATATTCTTCTGTAGCATTATTTTCATAGGAGGCATTTTTGTGATGTAATGGCCTGCAGCTGAAATGGAGAAACAGTAGCGTGTTTTCGAGGGGCCGAGGAGGGAAACGTCCAGAAAGCAGTCGCCTGTCTAACGTGTCAAGCTTCTGTCAGTCTCCTCTACATCTCGAGAAAGGCCCGGTGAAACTTAAAACTGGCCTCATTACAGTCATCATCTGGAATAAAGTGCAATCATCTCCGCCACCTGTGGAAAGCTGTGGTGGGGGAAAAGACTCACAGAGCAGGCCTTATGGACCTGTCTGCTGGAGTTGCACATCGGTTCACAGACACGTTCCATCATTCGTGTTTTTTGTTCCTTCCATCTGCACACCTGAATACAAATATATCAAGCCAGAGTAAAGACTCATATGGGGACCACAAATTGACTGTATATTGCCGCCAGGCTGTGGAGATTTATGATGAAAGTGAATAGGGATGGTGTGGGCGGAGATGCAGAGGTGCATATTATGGCGCCTTTTTTTTTTCCCTTCTTGGAAGAGCTCAAGGTCTTGAGAATAGTATAGAGGAGTGCAACAACAGCAGTTATTTTCCTCTTTCGTTTTTGAAAGATTATAGAAAGAAATGCAGCACAAAGAGAGAGAGGAAAATGGGCGGGAATGAAAGAGGCCATAGTCTGTGTATTGTAAATACAGTAGGCTGGGGAGCATTCCATGTCTTTTTGTTTTTTCTGCCAGCATGATTTGTTTGATTTACTCTCTATCAATCAGCGGAGGACGTATTTAAACGAACTTGAAGTATATTTGAGAAAGCTTCTTTATGGCTGTGGCTGTTTGTATTCTCCTTTTACTTTCCTTGGAAGCAGACCGTGATTAAAACAGACGATATAGGCGTATTGTGTTTCCTAGGGGATTGGAAGGAATGCAAATGCATCATAACCATATTATACTAGTTAGGAGTGCTGTGTGTTGCCAAGCCTCTGGATACATGAGAGAGTAGACACAGTTACTCTAAAGAGTCCCGAATCCCACAACTGCAACAACAGGAGAGGATATTTGACACTGCTGGACTATATTTGACATTTCATAGTACACACACAGCACTAAAGCCTACGCGGCATGAAGAGACCAAACTTAACGCAGGAAACCCCGAAAAAGTTTTGCTGCGTATATGTGCATGGTATATGTGCGCCGCAAAATCCATTTGGCATTTTTGTTGTGCGGGAAGCATGCTGCTGGTGGGACTTTGGCCTGCACAATCCCTTCTCTGTTAAAACAATGCGGCAGTTGTCCTCCCTAACCTAATTACTCCCTCCAGGGGGAGAAAGGCAACAGCACCAAATCCCATAGTTAGGAGCTCTGATCTGGGCCCTGCTGTAAGAAAAGGCCTCATTCATTTCCCTCCCTCCGTCCAGCCACACATGCACAGACACACACAAACACTTTCTATTTTTCCTGGCGATTGGGTTCAGCCTGAAAGAAGCTAATAGTTCACTAATACGTCCTGATATTTCTTTTGATATGTTTTTTTTTTGTGTGTGTCATTGTAACTTCAAATGATACTGCTGATGCTGAGGAATTATGTCATTGCATGTAAAGGTTGTGTAATGTTGGAATGATATGCTACCAGCTTGGCGTTAAGGACCCTAACCATATCAGAACATTTTATTTTCCCCTTAAATTGATCTAACAATTCTTTTTGCTAAAAACAGGGATTAAAAACAGACCAATGATCCATGTATATACTAAAAATTCTTCTGTAAAACTCAAGACTTGGGTCTGTATAGCACTAGCAAGAAATGTTTTATATAAATATTACTGATGTAATGTGTTTCCAGAATGAAATATGGCTGTTGGACCCAATGTCAAATATAATGTTTGTTTGTTTGTTTTTTTAATGTTTTTATATCCGTGTTGATTTATCTGCTCATGCCAAAATCCTCCAAACTGTTTTTTGCATGATGCATCCAAAGTGCAAAGGATGCATCGTTTACAAAATTGTAATTATTCTTGTTGTTTTGTTGTTGTTATTAACATGTAATACTTAGAAGAAAGAAGATAAGCAATTGGCAGGTTTAGCGTATACATCAAAATACTGCCTGTGTGTTTCTTTGCGGCACAAAAGTGAAGGTTCATCAAATACTTGATGCACATTGAGGAGTGTAGATATAAAAGAATTGCTAAAAAAAATACCTTTGCAAATATTTACTGATGTAAAGTATTTTATAACATCCCTATTTATATTATTACAGTTGTGTACTGTCATAATATCGTATGTAATACGTGTGTATAAATCGTCCTTCGGAGCTTTGCGTAGGTGATTACACCTTAGCCAAACATAGAAACAAGCTTAGTCTCATTACTATTGACGGTGCATTCATCCGTGTTTGTTGTCGGAGTCATTTGTGGGAAGCAACCTTAAATATTGGCATGAACCTTGCTTTTCTAGCTCCACATCTATCCTTTGTTTTGCCTTTCTCACCCTCCCTAATCGCTCGCCTTTCGTCACTGCCCGTCGTCACTCACTGGCACCGCATGGGCTTTTTAAAAAAAACTTTATTACAGCAACTTCAGACGAGGAAGTCCGCATAGGAAGAAGGGAAAGGGACGTGTGTGTTGGTGTGTAGTGGCATTCACCAAGAAAAGGAAAGGGTGTTAAAATCTTAATTCTCCCTCAACCAACCTGTTTGGGTATTGTTTATTTATCGCTCCTCTCTCGGGAAGATTAGAAAAGCCATTGTGTGGAGGCTTGGGAAATAATGCTTCTAAGTTTATATTTGGAGATTGTTCGGTGCTGCGTTGTTGGTTTAGACTGCTGGGCTTTAGACGCCTTTGTTTGTTTATATGGAAAAGGAAATCTTTTTTACTGAGATCAAGATTTCTCTTGCATGGGAGACCTGTGCACTTACAAACGCGTCGTGCAAAAACTGTAGATCGTTGTAGATCATTTAGTTGCATTTTTTAAAATTAAACAGTTATATTTACTGTATGGTTATTTCTTTGGAACACGCTTGGAACAAAAAGCTCAACAGACCACATGTCCTGGTGTTCTCAGGGCGTATAAGGAGACAGTAATGTTTGTGTACACATGCATGTGTGTGTGTGCCTGGCTGTGCAGTGTTTGTCTTAGGTCCCAGCTCCTTTTCCTGTGGTGTGTGTGGGCTTGAATCGGTCCAGCTTGTGTGGACCCTTCGCCCTGTTTGTGCACCTCTCGACACTCGCCCTACGGCAGAAACGGAAGCTCTGCTTTAGCAGCGTTGTCGGGGCTCTTCCTTCAGCCTATCCAGCCTGCTTTATTAAACCTGTGACTGTCCTTTTATGCTCCCTTTATTTGCCTGCATATCATTTATTTATACTTAGCAGATAAAAAAAAAGTTCTTTATGATTTCTGTCCTTAAATTCTCTCAGTTCCCTGTTGTTTCTGCTCGCACTTTCCAACTAATCAATTAACCTTTCCAGTTTATTTAGCCTCTTTGCCAACTTGTGAAACTGCCCTGTCAATGGCAGCCATGACTGACCTTCTCTTCAGTCACATATTTAACCCTTTCTTATTCATTCGCTCACCAGACCCTAAATGGGTTTTAAATTTAAACTCATCTTGATTTTTTTCCCCGTATGAACATAATCTTTTCAATGTGACCCTGCTAGATATACAGGGCAGCCCTCACTAAGTATGTTTCTACAAACGTTTTAATGAATGGAAATGCAATGCGAAAAGCAGCGACTAATTGCTGGAAATAGATCCCCTATTCTTTCATTCTAATTTCTTTTTCCTTTTGCCCTCGTCTTCTTTGTCTTTATTGTATTCTTTTTGCCAGGAGATGTCCTCCTTTATCAGGGCTCGTACAGACACATACAACCACACCTCTGTCAAATATTTGCCCCTGGTTGGTGCTTTTTGCCCGCAGAGGGCACAAAACAAAGTGCGGCCTGCTAGCTCCACGATGAGCTTGTCTCTTCATTTGGCATCTATACATGCAGGACCTCAGACCATCGGGGTTTAATTGATAACTTATTGCCAAGGCTTAAGCTCAGTCACTTGGCTTATTACAAGTTAAAGATAATAAAGAATATATAGACAGGAGGCTGTAAGGGGGGGTGCGCACAGACGTGGCGGGTGAGACAGTGGGGGTTGTGAGTTAGGGATGGCAGCAAAGCATTTGCATAAAGGGCAGGGCAGCATGCCCAATGGTGGAAAAGGTTGGCATCACGCCTTTCAGACTGGCAGAGAGGGAAGACTGGAGAGAGAGAGGGAGAAAGAGAGAAGGGGGGTGTAGTCAATAGTGCATCCCTTGTTCAGAAAGAGGAGGTCCCTAGCTGTTGGCAGGAGAGCAGGCTAAATCTCTGGTTTGATTGTGTGCTAGATTGCCCCTTTATTTGTCTGATTGCAAAGCGTTCAACACTGCATTAGTAGTGGGCTTTACTTTCCTGGAGCCTTTATTCAGGAGGGAGTTTTTCTGTCTTGGCCTGTTCTGTGATTGTCGCTCCACATATGTCTCAGAGTTTAGATTGTGTGCAATCAGCGCATCAGGCAGTTTGGGAAAGTTTCTGACCTGTCTGTTTTATCAAGCCTCTGCTCTTTATCCGCGAGCCTCCCGCTAAGGTTGACGACAGTGTTGATTTAACTTGATGCCATATTCGGATGTGATTTCAAAGATAAATACAGACCGGAAGACAACTGCAGAGAGGCAAGCAGCGGCTTCTGTCTGTCTGTATGTGTGCGTCTCTTACCTTCTGCTTCTCAGAGCCACAACACTGCTGCTCCCTTCATGCCGTCTGTGGTTCTGGCGATGTGAAGGCAGCATAAAGTGAAAGGGACAACTATCTAGTGTAAGCATGTTATTTCTGTCCCCGAGTCCATAAGTGATGTGCATGGAGTCTGAAGCTTTCTCCACATCGCGTGCAGCCTGCGGTCATTATGACCAATAAGAGTGTGATGCCTGCAAACTCGCTGTGACCATAAACCTCAATAACCCTTTTCATTAGGCCTCTGTGGGAGCTAATTAGCAGTAGTCATGGGAAGTTACTGTCTACACGAGTAAACTGATTTTTCCTTAAATTTACGCTACACTCAAAGACAGTTGCTAACTGTCATTTTGACTTTAATTTTGCCATAAAAAAATCTGGAGGAATTCAGCTAATAATGATATGAACTATAGACATATAGTCAGTATTAATTATTGCACGCTTACACTGTGCAGCAAGCAGAAAGCTCAACATTTTCCACATGAGGCTGAATTTGTAGACAACAGGATGCGGCAGACAGAATAGGTCCTTTGGTGGTGCCGACAGCCATGAACCACAAGCTGTGTCCCCTACATAAGAGCACCAACACAAAAAGCTCAAACTGTCCCATTAACGCAAAAGCCCAGCATTTAAAATCACAGTTAGTTAGAAACTGTGAAACATGTATTTTTTTAATGTTAAAAATGATGAGCTGTGATTCATTGAATTCACAGGTACCTCAATATTATTTTATAGTGATAAAATTATTTCTTTGTAAAATATAAGTAACATACAAATACCTCATTTTTTAAACTAAGTACAATGCTGTAATTATTATTTGCAAAGTATCTAGTATCTCTGTGTGTAAAAGTAGCATAAAATGGATGCAGCTCAAATAAACTGCCTCAGAATTGTAATTGTACTTTGCACCTTGTATAGATATTAATTTACTTACATAGTTGCTTATTTTAAAATATTTCTGAATGTTTCCAATAGTGCAATTCCAACAAAGCACTGAAGCAAGATAATACGGAATGCATTATATCTGATAGTGAAATTTAAATGACTGAATACAGCTCTCAGCTGCTTATATAAACTATTACTTACACTAAGTGGTTGAGTTGTGTAGAAATAGGTTCCTAAAGTGCAGTAATTCAGTAAAAAGCAACTGATGGCATTTACCTAATGACTGTACTTTGCTCAAATCTGAAGGTATTTGCATTTCAGTTGCATGTTATTAAAATAATTTTAAACCGCTAGATTGCAGAGAGGAATAATTTGCTCTATTTAACAGTCACAGCTACTAATTATTTTACTAATTGAAATTTCCTTACATATCATCACCCCTCACGCCAAAAGGAAGTCATTTAGTCTGTAATTTTACAAGATTTTCTTCGAACTGGTGTAAAGACTATTTCAGTTGCCAGCCTGTAGCTGGTACTGTTACCATTACTGCTCCTGCTGTCCTAGTCAGGAGCCTCACAGACCCGTGTGAAATAAAAACAGCCTCACATCCATTTGGTGCACAAAAAGTAACTTTTACACTTGTTTCACTTAAAAGTTTGCTCACGAGGAGGAGGTTAGAGTCAGAATATGCTTTTTACAATCGAGACTTTAGGCTGAAATGTATGAGGCTTCGTTTCCCAGCACTACTCGGCTGCACCGTCACCAGTTTATAGGTTTCAGAAACATTAAAATGTGTAAAATATGTAAAATTCTGGTGCATAACAGTATTTATAGAGTTCATGTAATTAGTAAATATTGATGATAATGGTTCTGCTTTAAAAAGATTTAGAATACAAGACTTTTATTTTAATTCATTTTTCTATTGTTATACAATAAAGCCCATCAGTACGCTCTAGACTTTGTCCCATATCACTTATAGCATATGGGGAAGGAATCTCTTAATAGCTGCCATTAACAAAGGAAGTGATGACAGCAATGAAAACCAATTTAAATTTTCATATAAGTGTGTATATATATATATATATATATATATATATATATATATATATATATATATATATATATATATATATATATATATATATATATATATTTGATTATTGGTTTAAGGCAGACTTGGAAATGATGAAATTATCCTGTGAAGCTACCAAAGAGGAAAACCTGTAAAAACTGTTTATTTCTAGGATCTGATCATCTATGATGCAGTCATTATATGTGGAGTATATAATGGAGTATCACATATTCCAGTATATGATATAAAATCTGACACCAGCCAAAGGCGTTGATGAGCTGCTGTGCCTGCTCGTAAATCCACATGAACCCAAAGGCTGTGCACCTAGTGGAGAGAGGGTGGAGCCTCGGATCTTTACAGGAGCATTTTCCAAACACCAGAAATCGGGAATAAATTGCGGTGTCAGTTTCAGAAAAATCCAGGTGATGTTTTAAATCTCCTCCGGCATAAGAACACAACTGGGTTTACCTTCAAACGGGCAACAAACAGCCGCGTCTCAGTTTGCAAGCACAATCGCGTTGTTTCAGCTCACTTTCTTCTCCCAGCAGTGTGTGAAAGGCTGACTTTGGCATTTCACACTCATCTCTTTGAAAAGAGGAGTAAAGCCCTACAGCTTTGCTAAGCGGCAAGTTAACACATGAACCTGAAGATCCCTTTCATTTCGGGCCATGTTGAAATTTTAATTCCAAATGCAAAGGGATCTTTTCATGAGAGGGGTTATGGTGTAACATCCCTCTGCTTTAAGCCTATTGATAAATCAGTGTGCTTGTAATTCTCTGTGATGTATGTCAACCAGACTGTCTAGATCAAAGATAAATGTGGCGTATGGCGATGGCTACCAGCGCCTGGCTGCCTATAGACTGTTCAAATGATATGATATCTCACTTCTAGCCTGCTCATCAAAAATGTATCACCTTCCATCAAACCAAAATAGGAATGTGGGATCAAAGAGAATGAATTTCCTAAATGCATTTCTTTGTTGCGGGCCAGGCACGACGTGTTTACCGATTACAGAGCTGGTTTTTACCAGGGTAGGAAATTAACACTCGCCACCAGCCAAATGCTGCTAAAAGCTGGCCGTGGTTTGTGAGTTTGTCTCCACTACCAGCCACTTTGGCAGCTTTTTTATTTGGATCTTGGGGAAATTGTGAGAATTAGCTGGTGCAGTTCTCTTTTTTTTTTTTTTTTAATAGGGGGTGAAGCAAAAACAACAAAATGAAGGCATAATGTCTTAGTCTGGTCAGTAGTATCACCGTCACTGGCTGCAGCGTGAGCAGCATAGTCTGTTGGCTGGCACAGTGAGAAAACACTCAGTCACGGCTGTTGTGGTGGTGCTGAGTCGGCCTGTCCCAGCACGGTTAGTCACTCACGCGTACATGTTAGTGAGATGCAGGGCGGTTTCTTCATCCAGCATTCTTTTCTAGACAGGAAAGAGGTTTTGGAGCATGTGATTGCGTGTGCATTAATTCATGCCTGAAGCTCCAGGCTGCAGAGATGTCATGATTTCACAGGTGAGACCAGAGTGTGACATCACCACAATCCACATGCCTCTGAGCAGGCTGATTACTATCACCACATATGTCACACAGCGCAGTTTATTCCACCACTCCTCTCTCCTCGATACCGACACCATCATCCAAGTACATCTGCATGTCTCGACTTGTGTTATAACACCTCAAAAACAAATATTGTTCTATAAACTCTGTACTCAGAACTCTCCAAAATGAAATGGCCCCAAGTCATCTGCTTCAGCGCTTACAGATGAGGCGTCTTTGTGTGCTCTTCGTGTGTATTCACATTCAGTCTGCGCTGCGCGGTTTCATTTAAACTTCAATGTTAATGTAAATGTCGAGGTTCCAAAGGGCCCGGGACCGCTTTGCAGTGCAATCCAGGCAAGCGGAGCAGCTTTTTGTGGGACAGGAATGTGCCGTGCGTGCCTCTTCTTCTCTTCAGCTGCCCCCCCATTCCACCCTACCCCACCCCGGGCACGTTAGCACGCAGCCACCGCAAATTGCTTGCAGATTTTTCACACATAGTAACGTGCTGGTTTGTAAACTCAGATAAGTGCAACCAATGCATGGCGCTCATCTCCACGGATCTCCACGCATTGCCTGCTCGCCACAGAAACAGAATATAGGGCGATCTGAGGTACCCCATTATTTTAATTGCAATGTAATGCCCCCCCCCCAAACACACCGCTGTTTATAATGATTAATAGGAATGATTACTTTGGATGATAACAGTGGAGGGTCATGCAGCAGGCCACATGATTACAGTACAAAACAGCAAGCTAAGGATGAGCTGCTTTCTGTGGCATCAGGGAAACAGTTTCTTTACACTTTGTGACATTTTAAAGCAGCTAGAATAATCCGGGTGCATTCCTGCTTCCTTTACTGACTGAATGCACACCTGATTGCCTCATCCTCACTCTCACAGGCCTGTAACATCTTTGCACTCTAAAGTAAATGGCTGAATCTCCTCTTCGTCCCTCCTAACCCTTTTCTCCTCCAACACCTTCCTCACGCCCTGGCTCTCTGTCAGCCCGGGGTCAGGGGGAACCGGTGTCAGGCTTCGTCCGGGTCAGGGACACTCAGGTGGTCAGGAGAGGACGCAGGCGAGCCCCACCAGCACAGAGCTTCCCCCTAATGAAGGACCAGGCAGCTGGAAGGCCCTCGGGTTGGGCACGCTGCTGGCTTAATTGGCCTAATGAGATGCAGAGTAGCCTCAGCGAGGTCAGGTGCCACATGATGGAAGGACCTGCTGCTGGGTTCAGAAAGAGGCAGAGAGTTTTATCACCGTGACTTTTGTAGGTCTTACGTGAAAGTTACGCGATGTAGACAAGCCACGCTCACATTCCGGGCATGGCAGAGGGTTGGAATTATTTCGATGAAACACTGTTTGTTAAACAAAATTCAAGCCAGAGATTTATCATAACAAAAAAAGAAATGGAGAAAAAAATATATGCATATCATTCTGCCAGAGTTTTGATTATTTGGCTGTAGGATCTGGACTTTAGTGCAAAGCTCACTTTCACCGCCATCATTTCTTGGAAAAGTTGTGTGGCGAAAATCTAAATATGACACTTCTAATTGCTGTGCTACTTTTAATTGCATGCATTCAACCTGTTTTTGTTTAAGGATGGGAAAGAAAATTGTGAACATGCAGGACGGCCTTCAGCTACTTGATTGATTGAGTCTTGATTTAGTCTTTTTTTGGCAGCCACATACAAAGATACAAATACTCAGAACTGATATATTTTCTGAGGTGCTGACGGTGGCTGAAAAAATGCAAACAAAGAACGAAGAAAAACTCATTTAGATGAAGATTAGATTAGACTAAATTAAATGGAACAGTGATAATTTATTTTGGATGTTTTTGTCAATAAAATGTTAATTATTAATGCATTAAATGGCCCAATAAGTGGATTATTATAAGATTTTTTTAAAGGCAAATTAATATTAAAAAAATACGGATATCAATGATCTTAAATGATGGGCTCCTCCACTGTTTATTCAAATGGAGCTTTAAATGCAAAGGCGCGCTAATGAATCAAAGTGTGGGATGTTTTTCACAGTAAAGAGCCTTTTCTGTCCGCACTCAAAGAGTTAATCTGAAGTTGGCAGCCAACTCCTCTCAGTCTCCGTCAGACGTGCTGAGAATTGAAAAATAAAGGACTTAAAAATCATTTCTTTTGTCTCGTCATAGACTCCATTCAGCTGTGGCTTTTATGCGGAAGATTTATTGATTTTTATTTATTTAAATTGGAAAATAAAGTTGACGCCTTTGCGACTGAAGCTGTGCTCTTTGGTTGAAGATAGAATAAAAGCTGTCACGCAGTCCAGTATTTGAGTTTATTTAGGGTTGGCGATTTTGAGCGGGCCAAGCGCTTCTTTTGATAGACGATAATTGAAAAGCTAATTTAAAGAATATGATTTTCTTGAGCGCTTTAATGAGGGGAAACGCTGCGCTGAATTGCATATGCTGAGCTGTCTCCCGGGTCACGCAGGGCCTCGCTGGCACTGCATTTGCCTGACAGACTACATTTTAAATACATAAATGCGCGTGTTTCAGGGTCTCCTCTCTCGGTATTAATTGACGTCGGGGTTTCGGTAACGGTGTAGCGCAAATGTGTCGCTTGCGGGGGATATGCCAGGCCTTCTCCAGATTTTTTTTTTCTTCTTCTTCTTGTTCTTCTTAATTTCCATGTTTTTTCCTGGCAGAGTCCGTCGGTGATAGCTTCACTCTTTTGTTTATTTATTTAAACATCCATATTTTAAGTGGCCTTTGACGACAGGGAAGAAGAAGAAGAAGAAAGTGGTGGCGCATTTTTTAATTGTTTTGGCTGAGGGTTTTTTCTCTTTCTTTTTGGTCTTATTAATGGGGCCTGGGTGGGTTTTGAGCCAGAGAAACATGTTGGTTAGAGAATAAGCCATGCCTTTAATTGGATGAATATCGGTCTGTTCGTGAAACTCGCTGAGGGATAGTTTGTCCCTTTTACAGGCAGCTGTTTGGGCACAGCAGCGGCTTTTTTTTCGGGAGGGGGACGATAATGAGGTGAAACGACGCAAACTGGTATGTTTAAAGCTGAGCATGCATTTCGTATTCATGTATTTTAAATTAATAATAATAACGATAATAAAATAAAATACCTCACTGAGTAAACCCAGTCACCTCCGACTGCTAATTGATAATAGGCTAATAATTAAGGCTAAAGGCCACGCGCATGTGGCCTTAATTTAATTTCCGGGTAAGAAGATTAACCCTGAGACACTTTTCCATGATGGGTTTATGCCGCTTCGATAGCTCTAAATAAGCATATAGGCTCTTCCAACACAGCAACTTGAGCATTACCCAATATAGGCGTAATGTGGAGCAGCAGATAGTGCAGACATGCAAATCTAAAGCAGGGTCGAGCTCACCCACGAAGAGTTTTCATCTCCCCCCGCCACCCCAGATCTGGCAGTTTGAGAGAATCTGCAGAACAGTTTTCTTCCTGGGAAATAAATATGTGTTTTTTTCTTCTTCAGCGCGTGAAAAGTAAATAGCATAGCTAAGAGAAAATGACTTAAAGATCCTTGTAGTCAAATTTCACTGACACTTGAATGGTGGTTTATTTGCATTTTGGCAGGGTCACCCAGAAAAGCTTAATTCACACAGAAAAGCAGGCACGCTGGAAAATACATTCAAGTGTCAGTTATCTTCTCCTGCTACAGTAAGTTTCTGCAGGTGGTGATGGATGCAAATATGTTTGACAGTGATGCCCCCCCCCCCACACACACACACACACACATGCCACAGCGAGCTTCCTTTGTTGCATTATCTAACCATACATCAAACCTTTGGCTGATTGGAGATGAATGTGGAGGTGTGCTGTCCTTCACTGTGTTCGCAGATGATGGGTGAGACTCAGTGTTTCATTATGGGCTGTAGTGATGGAGCTGAAATGCACTACTGTGTGGAGGATGTTTAGTAGTGACAGAATGATGGTATCCTATCACCGTTTACAGTCTGTGGGCCTCTTGTTTGCATGTGCAGTTCCTCATGTCATCATTTAAAGGCTTTCTAGAAGTTAAAGTTGGCTCTTCTTGGTCTTTTTTTGGGCGTTTCTGCTGCAACTGGAACGTCACCAAACCGAGGAATATATGAATTTAAATAATTGCTGAAAGCACTTATCTAAGCCTGGAACTAGCATTTACTTCCATTTGATTTTGTCTGTTAAGACCCATAAATTTGTGAAAAATGACCATTAAAATATACTTATTTTTTTACTACTTGTATTCCCCAACCTCACACACTTGTAATTAATTGTAATATCATATACAACAAACAAAAGCATCCAGTTCTTCTTTTTAAAAAGATGAACCCAGGCATTTATTGTTTGAAAGGTGTTTGTTTCTACTTCCGTTCCTGTTTATCTGCACATTCTTGTTCTTTACATTTTTTGACTCCATCTGAATGTGGTGCTAGTCCATTTTCTCAGTTTTATTGCAGGGGATTTGGAGTCTCTGCTGTTGGTCTGTGATTCAGCAGCACTTGCACCTTCCCACTATCTGTCTGCTGAGCAGGTGCAGCCCTGACTGACACTCCTTTAGAGCAGGAACTAGCGATTGTTTCCATTTGATTTTGTCTTTTAAATGCCAAAATCTCAACTCGGAATTTAGTTTTAACATCATCTGTGACAAAGAAATGTATTAAATTCCTATTTTTGAGAAGCTTAAACCAGGAAATATCTGGCAGTTTTGCTTCAAGGTGGCTGTTTCCAGATAATTTCCCATTAATTCGTCAGCTAATCGTTTCAAGTCTGCACACATCCCTCTTGCTACGATTGCTGACTCTGTCTGACTGCGGTGCAAGTCTCTTGATGCCATTTTCTAGGCTTTATTGCATTGGTCTATGATTCAGCACCACTTGCACCTTAGCTCTAGCTGCCTGCCAGGCAGATGTAGCCCTGAATGACATGCTTTACGATGAGGCAACACGGCAGTCATCTCCGCTCCGGTACCAAACTGCTGAAACCTCCCAGGGGGGTTCAGGAGGATGTGCGGAGCCGTTTCGGGCTCTGGGATTTCGTGGGAGACATTGACACTCTTCTTCGTGCTTGCCGTGCTGCTTAAAGAAAAACAGCTGAGGCGAATTCTGGTTCCTCGGCTGCCTTCACCCCCCCCCTTTAAATTCTGTAACAATTTCTGTATTTGTGCCTCTAAATCATCTCGTCATTCATTTTCTGAGTGTGCAGCGAGAGGAGGAGTGTGCCTGCCCGGGTTTGTTTCTCCCTCTTTGTTTGCTGTGGTAAACCCATGAGCAGCTGCCGGTGGTGGGGTCTGGAGGGATTCTGAAGCTGTGTGTCCTCTCTCTCGCTTTGCCATCCTCTGCCAAGGTGGCATTATGCGAGCAGAGAAAGGGGTAGAGGGAGAGGGAGGCTGAGAGAGAGGGAGAGACACAGAGGAGGTGAGGGCGGTGGGGTGAGAGGGAGACGAAGCGGTGGCGGCCATAGTAAAGATGGAGGCAGGCTGAGGGCTGTGGGGATTGGTGCAGGAGAAGACTTGCTCCCCTGAACTTTGCCTCCGTGTCAGAGAGGAACTTGTCGATTTGGCAGATTGTGCAGCATCGGACAGGGCTGTGCGCTCTCTTACACTCCCACCTGCTCCCCCCACCCCACCCCCTCTTCTCGCTCACTCACTCCCTCTCCCTCTCATTGCCACTACACCCCCCCCCTCCTCCCTCCCTCCCCTTCCCACCCTCTCTCCTCTTTCTCTTTCCCTCCCTTTCAGCTCTTGAAGCTAACGCATTGGCTGGGCTACAGGCATCTTGTTGCCAAATAGGTGGGCCCTACTCGTGTTGGCAAAGGCTCAAGCAATGGTTAGGGAAAGAACGCGGAGAGGACGAGAGACGGCGAGCGAGAAAGAGAAAGAGAGAGAGTTGGAGAGAAAAGGGGAAAAAGAAGCAGCACTCGGCTTTGCCAGCGGTCGTATGCGCTCATCCAACATTGATTCGGCTCTCTATTTTTTTTTTCCTCCCTATTCTGTGCTCTGCTCTCCCTGGCCCCCCCATCTGTGTGCGTGTGTGTGTGTGCGTGTGTGTTTGAGAGAGAGGGAGTGTGTGTGTGTGCGTGTGTGCGAGTCTTGTGCCGGGCCCAGGGATCAGAACAGACACCACTACCAATTACATTTTGCCAAGGATTTTTTTTTCCCCAAGGTTCATTTTTAAAAAATTTTTGGAACTCACAAAGGACTGTTTTTTTGTCCGTTTGTTTTGTTTCGGTTTTAAGTGCATTTATTCTCGTCAAAGTTTTTCCCGAACATTTTTATTTTTACCTGTTCATTAGTTTTTTTGCTACAACTTTTTATCCGTCTTTCTTTGGCGTGTCATTCTTGGCTTTCGTCTCGAGAACTGCTGGCTCGGGTCCTGCTGCAGGACTCCCTTAAAATCTTTTTTGCGTTTTAAACTTGAGCCCACCGTTTCTACTGAGCAGCGTATTCTGCAATTTTTTTTAAATTACAACCCTCCCCACCCACCCCAAGTTTTTTTTTCTTTTTTTTTTTTTTCATCTGCTAATTCTCCACACCCTGCCAAACCAGCACTTGCTTTACATTGGGGAGCGCAGGAGGAAAGAAAAAAAAAAAGCTGGTGCAGGAGATTTTTTTTTCACTTTAAACGCTGTGCCAAATTTATGATGAGAGTGCAAAATGGTAACTACCAGGCCGTCTGTCTTCCTCTAGCAGTGTGGTTTTCTGTGGTGATTTCTGTCTGCTTTCAGTTTGTTGTGGAAATGTGAGTCTGGTTGGAGCTCCCTTGCATGGTAGCACAGATAGGAAATGGTATGGCTGATCTTTTAGCGGCACATTTCAACAGTGGTCTAGTGGCGGCAAAGCTTGGCGGTGGTGAGCGACCGGTGTGTGGCAACCCTGGCACAGGAACGCTGTGGCGAGATCTGGGCTTTGTTGCCCAGAGATATGTAGTGAAGGTATTATGGTACAGCAGAATAACTTCTCTTTTTACAGCAGAAAAGCGGGAGCGCAACTTGGCTCAGTTTTGCGTCTGAATTCATGCACTGTGCTCTTTTTTTAGTGTATTAAATGTTTTGTTTTTGAAAAGGATGCTTTGCATTATAGCTTTGCATGTTACAGTAATGATTAATTTTCCTGTTTTTGCTGCATGCCTGCATGCTTATTTATTTTTTTTATTTGAATCAGACTGTCAAAAAATAAGAAAATACTTAAACATTTTAATGACATTTATTTGAATAGCCTTTGGTATGTATTATGAAACACTGTGATTTAAATGTAAATGAATTGACAATCAGAATTTTCATTATTTTGACAAGAATATTTAGTATTATTATACATTATTGTATTTTCTTTAAAAATTCTAAATGTCTTACCAATTTTAATTTTAACTCTTTTTTTCAACTTAAAGGACTTTTTTTTTTTCCAGCCTCCTAACGCTGCATCTTTTTCTCTCTCATTAGGATGAATTTCATCCCTTCATTGAGGCCCTCCTCCCCCATGTCCGTGCCTTCTCCTACACCTGGTTCAACCTGCAGGCCCGTAAACGCAAGTACTTCAAGAAGCATGAAAAGAGGATGACCAAGGATGAGGAGCGCGCAGTGAAGGATGAGCTGCTGGGGAGAAGCCAGAGATCAAGCAGAAGTGGGCCTCGCGCCTGCTGGCCAAGCTCCGCAAGGACATCCGGCCCGAGTTCCGCGAGGACTTTGTGCTCACCATCACGGGGAAGAAGCCCCCCTGCTGTGTGCTGTCCAACCCCGACCAGAAGGGCAAGATACCGCCGCATCGACTGCCTCCGCCAGGCCGACAAGGTGTGGAGGCTGGACCTGGTGATGGTCATCCTGTTTAAGGGGCAGCCCCCTGGAGAGCACGGACGGCGAGCGGCTGGTCAAGTCGCCCCAGTGCTCCAACCACGGCCTGTGTGTCCAGCCGCATCACATTGGGGTGACAGTCAAGGAGCTGGATCTCTACCTGGCCTACTTCGTCCACACACCAGGTATGTGGTACCCACAGAAGAACCTTTTTCTCCCCTTCATGTGGTTATTATACACACACAGACGCACACACATGCAAGTGCAAGCATGCACACGCACGCATACACACAGGTCATGTGTTTTGTCACACACTCTTTGGCATGTAAGTCACAGATTAGACCCTGTCCTCCACTATGTACCGAGCTGATCCGGTGCCAGGCTTTGATAAACCCAGTCAGGACTAAGATAAAGACCACGTCTTGATATTTAAAGGGATAGTCTGCACCATATCTGAAAAAAAAAGTTCTCCTCTCAGTGTTTCTATCTGGTTTAAAGAGATTCAGAGAATCTGACAGTCAGGCTTAAAACCTGTGTTTACCTAGAGATATGTTTGCATTGGTACATTTGTTCAAGTATTTGTGTGCAAATTTGTCTAAATCCAAATGTGCATGTTTTTCAGTGCCATCTGTAAACAAAAGCATCTGCAAACCTGTTTATCTGTGGGTGCACGCACGTGCACACGTGTGCGCGTGACAGGCACTTTGTCATGTGTCTATAATCCATGTGTGTTGTGAGGTTGTTGTGTATCAGTAGCAGTGTGGTGTATTTGTGGGCTTCTTCTGTGTGTGTGTGTGTGTGTGTGGGGTGTGTGTGTGTGGTGGTCTGGAGAGCGCAGTGACAGCTGGCCCAGTCCCAGGTAGTTTAGGAGGCAGAGAGAGAGTCAGCCTGTCTGCAGCCTCAGCCGCCTCAGCCTAACGCCACACTCTCCACACACACACACACACACACACACACACACACACACACACACACACACACACTCAAGTGGACACACTCTCACACACAGGAGCTCTCGATCAAACACCCAGGCTGCGCCGTTCGTGCGTTGTTCCTCTGAGCGAACCAATCTCACACACACACACACACACACACACACACACGTTTGTGTTTACAGCAGCGAGCTGTTTTGCGTTTCATATCCACCACACGTGTTTTCTGCTGTGATCGTGAAGTTGAAATAGAGGCAGTAAAAATATTTTGGTGCAGCGGGTATACAAAGCCACATGTATACTTTTGTGAGGATAGTGATCCAAGCTGTGAAATATAATATTTGGATGCCTCATTTAGTCACATTCAGCAGTTATAATTATTTTTACATTAATTTCATTTCTTACTTAATTTTAGGAATCCAGTTTGGTAAATAAATAGCAGCAAATGCTGATCGAGGTACGGAATTATTAAAAATGTCTGAACTACTTTTGCAGAATATAGAAACACTTAAAACAAAAAAAAATATTTTATTGTGGTCACTTCAAGCAACTTAAATTCCATTTAATTCCTGTTGTGTTACTGCAGTGGGGATCTGATGTACCTGAAGCTTAATTTTCATGACACGTGTGAATCTAAATTGTTCTTTGTTTTGTGCAGATGTCATGTGCTTCTGTTTAAAAATGTGCAATCGTGCCTTTAATAGAATATAATTTAAAAAGAAGTGATTGCTATACACAGTGTGCAATAGTAGCACTCGTACTGTAGATGCCTGAAATGTACTATATGATTTATAGTGTAATTTAGCTTAATGTATTCATGATTGAAGCCCAGCTTTGCCACTGTTAGCTGTGATTACAGTTTCAGCCATAGTCAGAATTTGATACATTGTATTTTATATATTTTATCACTTCTCATGTTTTCATCAGGTGTTTGCAGGTGTAAACACAGACCATTTCATCACTCACGCACACACACACACACACACACACACACAGTGACTCTCCCCTCTTCAGCCATTTCCTATTATCCCGGGCTGTCTCACCACAGACTGGCATACAGTTACAGGGCCTTAATTCTTCTCCTTGGCAGGGAGGTGCAGTGTTCCTCTGTGACAGGATCCCCCATGCCAGGCTCCTTTCAGCCCAGTGTGTAACTCTGCTTGAGTTTTGCGGGGCCTCCGTGAGCGCCTCTTCCTGTTCCACAATGTGGCGTGGCAAACCGCAGCTCAGATTAGCTCCCAGCGCAGCCTGGTGCTCTTCAGAGTTTTTTTCCCCCCAACTCTGTGCCAGAATCCAGCAGCCGCTCGCCCTCATCGATACGATGCACGGGCCCTCCTTCTTTCTGCCCTTTGTGCAGTTTGTATTTCACATTTTTTTGTACACGTGAGCATTTTTCTAGAAATCTTCATGGCATTTTTTTTTCTAATCTCTATTTTTATTAATTAGGAAAAGGCTCATGTCCCACCAGAAATAAAATGTTGTTAATTTTTGTGTTTATATTAAAAAAAAACAAAAACAAAAGCCAAATGGTTTGTACTGGGTCCACCGCTGTATGTGAAAGAAGCCTGCTCTGCTTTTTCTCTGCAGCACCTTGCACAAACAACTAGACAAGAATGGAGAGAATGTAGGGGAATAACTAAAATAAAAAAAAAAAATCCATCTTTTGTAAGCACTGTTTTTCCAGGAGGCTCGCGCGGGTTAACCAGAGGACAGGCCGACAGTAGCTCCATTCTAACCTTTGGGGTGGCAGCGTTACAGTTTTATTCTTAGCTCCCCTTTCCAGGGTGTCTGTGTCTTGCGGAAGCTATCAGTTGCTGGGGCTGATGATTGGACCGCAGCCGTCTCACCCAGCTTGTCCCCGCCGTCGTGTTTCAGCTCTCTTGTCCCCGCTGATGTCACTGTCGCCAGCTGTAAGGGGGGGTATCTGCTTTCAAGCGGCGTGATTGACACACACATACACACATGCACTAACCCCTCCTCTGTTTCTGCTTCCCCACAGTACAGTATGTGTCTGTTTTTGTCCAATTATAGACTTCGGCCCTCACAGGCGGGGCAGGGACAGATCAAAGCTGATGGACTCTGATCTGCACTTCTGCACCGCAGCTGCAGAGCAAGGTCCCACTAATAACAAAACGAGCCAGATCATTTTCTTTTTGACAAGTACCTGCCTACACACAAACGCAGAGCATGACATAATTGTCGCGCTCTGATGAGAGTCGATCCCAAAAGTGGTTAATTTTCATTTCACTGATTCTGCTGCATTTGATGGCAGCAATAATGGTTCAGGGATGTGGAGGAAGTGAGGGGATCGGGGGATGAGGAAGAGGTGGGGTGGTGGGTCTGATCTCATCTTTGATCACATGTCTGTCGAAAAGCAAAGTCTGGCTCGCCAGTTGGGCGCTGCGGGCCGTCCTCCACCTAGAGACACCCGGCTCAGGTCATGTTTTTTCGAGCGACGTGTTCCATATTTGTCCGTCTGATGAGGCTGCACAGTTCCAGCATTAGTCATGTTTGGAGCCCGAGCAGCCTCATACGGCTTTCATTACTTGTGCTGTTATGATAAAAAGATGTTTCTGCAAGTGCAGCCTCCATATCTGGTCTCTGTGCTGGAGACAGACAGACCAGAGAGGTGCCTGGGCCAGGTCCGAAAGCCAACTGCGTGTGCCAGACAGCGCCGTATCTCCATGCTGCTATGGCGCAAATACAAAACTGACACGTTCGTTTACCCATCAGTGTGTCTTTGTGCGTCGTCGCGACATTACAAATGACCAAGAGAATCTCTTTTAATAGAGACAAACAAAGAGACAGACAGCCAGACCGAGAGACTTAACGCCTCCACGTCATGCTGAATCCATCAAACACATCTTATCGGCTTTGCCCAATATCCTGAGCTTCAAAAAGGAGGTAAAATTATCAGATGCGGTTACATAATAAAGAAAATGCAAACAGAACCGAGTGGGGTTTGTGTTATTAACATACAAGCTCGGTCTATTGGGGCAGTCTGCTGAATATTAAAGCAGAACTAGCAGTCATGTAATGTTTGTAGAAGCAGAAGAAAAACAGGCACAATGGCTAAAAGGGAAAAAAAAAATACTGTCTTCTCTTCCTTGGGTATGTGCGTTGTGCCTAACAGAGATTTCTGGACGGAGAGCAGAATTGTGCACCAGTGTTCTGGCACCGCTCCGTAACCCTGGCCGATGGAGGAGCTGAGAGCGTCGGCGCCGAGGGAGCCGCATTCACGTGGTGTGCAAAACACAGCCGCTCCGACTCGTTCAACGGAAACTTTCTTACGCTTTGTTGTCATTTGAAATTATGCTCCCAATAAAGTTTGAGCATCGGCAAACCCCTCTGCCACGACAGGACAGCGTCAGTGACACTGCGGCGTTTTAATGTGCGCTGTGGCGGCCGGGCTCGTTTTCAGAGCCTCCTGTTTTTTTCCAGTTGCCTTTTTTTTTTTTTTTTTGAGATGTGTATGTGTGTCACAGAGAGAGGATAAGTGAAAAGAAGAGGGGAGTGCGTGGAGTGTAAGGAATTGCTGGTAAACAGATTACTCCGGTATGATCAGGCTTCCAAGACGGTTACGCTAATGCTTGATCCTCTGACCTCCTTTAACCGTTCTCCCTCACGTCTTTCACCGTTCTATAGGTCCGACCACTGTGCTGCTCTATGGGCTTGGGAGTAGGCCAGCCTGCTTCATATTCACTGTAATTATCCAGTTTAGTGAGTAATCCTGGAAAAGATACACAAAAGACTGAGTGTATGATTGAATTATGTGTAATTTGAAATGAAGGTCAGGTCTTAACTTGGGGGAAAAGAAAAATTCTTTGTAGCAGAAAGTGCAACAAAGAGTAGCTTTATTTCCTAATTTCACTGTACAGTGGTTTTTAATTATTTATGTAATTAAGGTTAAAAAATAAAAGCTGTTTAGCAGCTTAGCTCACTTCACTTTTTTTGTATTTAACAAGCAGAAATTTGTTTAATTCACAAGCAAATTAAATAACTTAATAGTATGGATTAATGAGTAGAGTAAACAAAAGCAATAAGAATAAATAGGCTATTCAGCTTATTGAGCTTTATTTTTACTTCACAGCTTCTTTGCTTTTCTCTGAAGAGCAAACACAAATTGCGCACGTGTCCCCCACCAACCCCAAAAATTTCTTCTCCGTGTATTATTTTTAGTCTCTTCAGTTCCAGTGTTTTGCATTTGCATGACCAATCTTCTCTTTTCTCTGTGCAGGCGCCAGGCTTGAAATCTGTCCGTCCACTAAAAGCATAGGTGTCCCCGCGCAGGAGCTCTGGCTTCTAAGTTGCCTGAGCCGAGGGGCAAAGAGAAGAGGGGGAGAGGAGAGGAGAGAAGTGAGGTGTAGAAAGGAAGGAAAGGAGCGAGGAGAGCGTCTTTTTCTGGGCCATTTCCCAGCAGCCAGATTCTGATCGGCTCCGCCTCGCGCCTTGTTGCCTCGGTCCAGTGGAGCAGAGCGCGTGCACGGAGACCTGCCCTGTAATTGGGATAGCTCTTTCCGTACGGGAAAAAAGCGGCGCGGAACGCAGCGGCGAATCCTCCCGTCTCTGTGTGGATTTTGATTTAAAAACTCAAAAATGAGCAATTATACGCAAACAAAATCCTCTTAAATAACGGCAAATAAAATCCTTGAAATGCACACTAATAATGAGAAGATGAATAAATATTTTCCCCATGCGTCATTTCTTCTCACAGTTAATGGTAATAAATGTCAGTCATTGCTGTTAGGATGATATTGAGCGCTGATATAAAGTAAAAAGAAAAGCGTAGAATAAAGATAATGCAAAATGCCATGCTGAAAACAAAGAGAGAGGGAGGGCACATATTCCAGGCTAGTGGGGCTGGTTGGCAGCATTTGGCACCCAAAGCTGCAGCTCTGTTTAGGAGGTGCCAGCTTTTCAAACCGACACACAGTCCCTGCCAACTTCTCTCCTTCTGATCCTTTTCTTTTCTCTCTCATTTTAACATTTTCCCCCTGTATCCTTGTTTTCGCTTAACACTTCTTCCCCTCTGCACGTCCCCTTACGCCCCAACCACCACCGCTCCTATGGATGCTTTCTCACAGCGGGCTGTCAGAAAAGACGAGCAGCCAGAACGTTTAAGCTCAGGTCTCGTTTTGCTGGGACGTCGGCGCGTTGAATAAAACGGCTATCGTGTTACCAGACGTGTTCTTTTATTTTTGTTCTTTTTCCTTCCTCTCAAAAAAGTATTTTTCCACCGCTTTTTCAGCAGAGCGAATATCGTTGCTCGGTGTGATGGTGCTTCTGTGGATTCAGGTCCAAAACAAAATGGAGGATAAAGCACAGCTCCTCTCCAATCAGAGCCGAGAACAAGTCCAGAAAAAAATGTTACTGGCAAATTAG
This sequence comes from Pterophyllum scalare, assembly GCA_024447675.2. NCBI lineage: Eukaryota > Metazoa > Chordata > Actinopteri > Cichliformes > Cichlidae > Pterophyllum > Pterophyllum scalare. The sequence continues at coordinate 35,679 of JAMQGT020001528.1, read as the reverse complement.
CAATTCTGAATATTTTCTCTGTTGTTGTTTTTTTTTTTGTTGTTTTTTGTTTTTTGTTTTTTTTTGTTTTTTGCTTTGTTTTTTTTGTCTTTTCTGTGCATGTATTTTGGCCTATGCATACACCTTCACAGGCAGAGTGGTAGTGAGGATTGTGGGCTGATAGATTTAAAGGAAATCAATTGCACATCTTTTGGGATACAGACCTGGAGCCAAAGGATGGAGACAAGAACCTGCTGCCGTGAGCGATGGGAGAAAGCGTTAAACGCTGGGTATGGGGGTGGATGGAATTACTCAATAATGATCAGAAAATTAGAGCCATTATTGAGGGAGAGTAAACAGGCCTCTCTAAGTGTGAAAGGCTCCTATTCAGCCAGGACCAGGAGCAGGACTCCTTTCTTCCTTTCATGGATCCACCCATGGCCTCGAGAGCCCCGCTTTTGTTCCCTGAAATAACAGAGTGAATATATGGGGGTCGCAGAGGTGGGGGTGGGTGTGTGGGGGGGTGCTGTTCCCGATGCTAAGCACGATATGGATGAGCTACTGACTATAAGGTACTCCCTTTATTTTAGCATTGTATTTTCTGTTGCCTTTCTGGCTTTTCTCCATACTTGCAATTTTTATCCAGACTTACAGTCTAATTAACTGTCTGATGTACTTAAATAAGTCGCTGTCACTGAGTTCAAAAATTCTGGCAACATGTTTTAAGTTTTTCTTTTTTTTTTCCCCCATGTCTGTTGCCTACAAGTGCACCTGTGTGTCTCTTCTCCATTAGCGCTTGTGTCTTCTGAGTCCACAGTCAGGGGAAGGTGGGTGTAAACTAGGCGCTAATGTGACTACTTCCGTGTTTGTCAGTGCAAATGTTCTAATTAATGGGGAATGGATAAATAAATAAGCTCGCCGCGTCTCGGAGCAACTGAACAGCAAATGCAGCGCTCAGACGGGGGACAAAGGAATGAAGAGAGGGATTTACACTTTGAACAAGCCGTTAGAGAGAATAAAGGAAGCTGTGTTTCCTCTTTTTTTTTCCCCCTTCCCTCACATCACTTCCAAGCACTCTGCTGCTCTCAGAATAGAAGGATTTGACATTAATAATAACTATAACACTCTTGCTTGTAGCTACTTTAATAAAGACTGCAGTTAAGTCTTTTATGTGAGTCCAGAATTATCTGCTTAGCTGAAGATAAAGGCAGTTGAGTCAGGGTTGCTGAATTCAAAAGATTATTTCTGCATAGGTGGAAAACAATTTAGGAAGACCCCAACGAGATAAGAGTGGGAATCACTGACATCAAGGTGGGTTTCAAAGCGGCTTGCATATGTGTGAAAAATGTGCGCAGGCTAAAGCAGCTTAAAGAGCGTGCCTTCAGCAACTTGCCTTCATTTAACTCTCATATTCCTCATCCTTTTTCATTCAGCTCTCCCTCCTTCGTAACTCCTCTGGAGACACTCTCCAGGGCGGGGCTTGTTCACACTCTGGGGGTCCGCTCAAATTAAAAAAAATGTTTTCATAAAAATTACCTGGTGTGTTCACTCACTTTCTCCGTCTGTTTGCTTTTCATATAGACAGCCAGCTCCATTTCACAGACATCACTTTTGGATGGCAACATTCTCATTATACTCGTCAACTGTCAACGCTCAGCTCTCTCTCGTCTATAATTTCAGACTCATTTGAATTCTTATTGGCAGCTTCGATGCATAAATTTCATAAAAGATAGGAAAACAGCACAGTTTCTTCTCGCTCTCCCTGGTGAGCAATAAAATATGGAGGAGATTAGTGGGAAAGGAGTATTTTAAATTCAATTGTTTGTTTTTTTGTTTTTTTCTTTTTTTTTTTAGCAAGAAAACACATGTCCAGCATGATATTTTAGGATTTTAGCTTTATACGTTTTACATCATGGAAGCCTAACAAAAGCCACCGTAACTGTCGTGCTCCAAATGGCCTCACTGCACCTTTGCATTGGATAGCTGTCCAGAAAGGCAGATGAATAGAGATGCCATGGCCACAAAGCTTCTTTTTTTTTTTTTTTCCTCAGTGTACCTTTCCTGGGTGATATCCAAGGAGTGTCAGCGACTGGCCTGGTTGGCACGTTGAGTGGCCATGTAGTGCTGGGCTGTTTCTGTGGCACTTCAGCCTACAGTGTGGGCAACCAGAGCACAGTGCCCTGCCAGAGGAATCCACTCAGATCACTTTCAGTCTATAGAGGGCATCCCCAGCACTCATGCACACACACAAACACACACACACACACACACACACACATATATATATATATATATATATATATATATATATATATATATATATATGTGTGTGTGTGTGTGTGTGTGTGTCTATAAAGTCAAGTATATGTTAGTCAGATTCTTAATGAATAATTTGTTTTCCTAAGAGGAAATAGAGGGATATTAGATTTTCTTGGCGTTATGATTTACTATTTCTATTTTAAACACTTGTCATGGGACGTGGGCCAAGTGAGACATATAAAAATGTCACAGTAATTTTAGAGCAGATTTTTCCCTTAATGTTATTCACACATTTTGCTAGGCTTAGTTCAGTCCAGGGGGCTTTTTATCCTCTGAGAAGCTATAAGTACCTTTTGAGATGGCAGCTGTGATATAATTTAATTGCAAAAGCAGGGGAGCCTGTGATATAAAAGACTCGCCTGCAGGCAAACGTAGTGGCTCTGACCCCTGTCTGCTGCTGACTTTGGCTTTATGTTCTTATTGTTTGGGATTCTCTGACCCCACTGCCCTTAGTGTAAAAATAATAGCTGCAAAATCAAATCCTTCTTTCTCTCAGTTCTTTTGGTTTTCTGAAGATCATTATCTATATAATAAAGATAGAAAATATAATAACATAGACGGGCACTAGTTGTGACTCTTCTCTTTGTCAAAACATAGTCTTGAGTATTAGGAAGTGTTTGTAAATATGCCCCTATAGTCAAATAAATATGAATAAATCCTGTTATGAATAAATAACAGGACAGAAATCTAAATAAACATTTCTGGTGTTTGAAAAGGTTTGTTCAACATTTTATTACCTCTGCCAAGGAGGTCATGTTTCTGGTAGCATGTGCATGTGTGTGTCTTTCTATCTGTAAACACAATAACTTTAAAAGTTTTGACTGCATTCTGATAAAACTTTGTAGGGGTGCAGAGCGGGGTCATGCCAATAATCCAAGTCTTCAAGGTCAACTTCATGATTTATTGATGGGAAATTGACAAATATATAAATCCTTACAGGTGCGGCGTGTATTGTCAACATATAGAAAGTACTGTAAAAAGATTTAAAACATCATGTAACATTTAACCTCTGACCTCTCCTTCAAGGTCAGTAGCATGATCTGAAGGTCAACGCCATAATAATCTATACAGAGCTGTTTAAAAGTTTTTCCACTTGATATTTATTGCAAAACATTTAAATGAATTTTAATAAACAGTTAAATGAAGGCTTCACGTTACTATACCCACACGAATAAAAAAATAACTTATGTCAAGTATATTTAAACGAGCTTCAACAGGGCAAATAACAAAAGCTGCACTTTACACTTTTACTGCTGTACAAACTACTTAAAGTATGTTTAAAAAAATAAAACAAAATGAATCCATACAAAATACAATATACAACACTGTCCCCATAAAAGGAAATGCTGCCCAGAGAGCGAGCTGCCTTGGCAGAGGTCTGCGCTGTTTTCAAAGACAGTTATTGTTATAAAAAGCATATTAAAACACATTTCATTTAATCACATTATAAAGCCCAGAAAACTAGTAAACTCCTAAAACATGACATCAGTCCAAAATTATGTACAATCATCCAGGAAACAGATTAGAAAACAGGGCTGTACAGATACAACAAACACATGTATGCATGCTTCAGAGCTGTTAAATCCCTGCATCCACCTTAGCCCTTCGACTGTCCCAGTTCTTTCTGCTTACATGGGAATGACAGACGGACATCAGTTATAATAATACAATTTCAATACATTCTCAATCCCAACTTGTCACTCGCTGAAGGTTGGTCATGGCACACTGTAACGCACCAGTCTGACAGAGTTCAGCCGGCCCATCAATGACTGGAAGAGGTGCGGTTCTCTGCCGGCTTCTGCTGTGTCGACAGAGTTTGCATCGTAGCGTGTTTTACATCGTAAAAGGGTCGTAAAAGGTCTTGGTCCTCCTATTGGAAATCGTCGTTAAAGTGGCACCCTTGTGTATTTTATAGTAATAGACCCACTGCGTGTGAATTGGCTGCTCTTGTTTTTTTAGACGCAGTCTGATTTAAATGTTAAAAGATCAAGCCTTTATTCCCTGTGGCTCTCTAACTCCAAAGGAGCGGAGTGTGTGTGAAGTATGCTTTTAGGTGTTGTTTGCGTATCTATTCCAGTGAAGAGAGAGAGAGAGAGTGTGTGTGTGTGTGTGCGCGTGCCTTCATGAATGCTCATGTGCACTATAGAAGCAGGCTGAGTGACAACAAACACTGTCTGCAGCAGAACATATGAGTGTCCTCTCTGGATTCACCCAGCACCTGAACCCCCTTCACACCTGATGCCTGTGGGCCTTGTATGGACACATGAAGAGAAACAAGTGCATTTGCAAGCAAGCGTGTGCAAAAACAGCACATGCACTGACATGACCCTGCTGGAAACTGGGATTTGGAGTGTTTTTACGGGGTGCGCAGGGCTCGGAGTGAGCTAAACCAGGCCCCAAACGGGTCTCTCCGCCCCCCCCCCACACACACACACACACTGGTCTTTGACTGGGTGCAATCTGTCACCACAAAAGTAGAAAACTGTGAAACCGTATGCTCTCTTGAAAATTCATATTCTGTTAGAAAGCGATTTGAAGGTGCTGGGCAATACAATGAGCCTTTTTAGTCAGTGTCTCTGGTATTGCTCTAGCAGCAGTAGAAGCAACGGAGCTGATCTACTTGGTTATTTGGCCTTTGTGTGGTAACATTTGATTGGTGTATTATTAGACACAGACCACCCTGCTTCTGAGCCCCACTTGAGTTTCCATTCTTCTGCTGCTCAGCTTTAATGTCAGGCTCTCCTCCAGCAACCCAAACATACAGGGGAGCACACAGAGAGAATTAACGTAAAGGAAGAGGAGAGGTGCAGTCGCAGCAAGCGTGGTGTGCTTCAGTGGAACGGTGATAGGGAAAGTAATCCAAGCCTCTGTGTTTATTTTAAGAGCTGATGATCTAGAGATGGCCATTAAAAGCAGAGGGCAAACAATTTAAGAGCAGTAAATCTGAATGGAGGAGAGGAGTGGGCGTGGGAGGACGAGGAGGAAAGGAGGGAGGATGGGGGTGGTTTCTGCCACTCGCTCTGTCCCGCTCTCTTTCCACGCAGGAAAAAGAAAAAAAAACACTCGAGATGACAGTGAATTAGAGCAATCTGGCCTTCATTCTGTGGTTAGATTTTTATCTGCGGTTTTGGCCCTGAGAGCATCGAGGATCTTTGCTTTCTTTTTTTCCCTCCCCGTCTGTTCTTTTACTGTTGTTTCTGTTCTTTTCATCTGAGTTCAGGTTCCCTTCTGGCCTGGCTGTAAAACAGACCTTAACGAGATACTATTCGCACCACGGGCGGCTGAACTCGCTCCTTTAACCAGGCTACCCCGGTGCAGGACACAAATATGATTACTCCAAGGCTGAGTTATCTGTGTTTAATATAGATTTGGATTTTTTTAATCTGCATCACAGCATGCACTCAAACTATACAATCCAGGTAGCTACACAGGGGAAACCTTGCAGTAAGAATCATGATAATACCAGTAGACTATCACGATCATAACACAGAGAAATGATATGGGACCGGTGATCACTCATTGTTAAAAGCATTTTGTTACACCACATGAAGATCCCTCATATGGGAACTTACACGACTCATCAGGAAGAGCATGACAAAGAGGTGCAGCGTGGGAGGAGGGCCGAACTCGACCTTAAGTAAAGAATAATGACTACACTTCTGTGATAAAAGTCAAGTTCTGTGAGTGTATCTCAGACAAAATCTGCACACAGACAGACAAACACACAGGCTCACAAGGTGAAAATGATACCAGCTCTGCGGTCGCAGTGGTAATGATGGTGTTGATGAAGGAATGAACTCAAAGAGCTCATCTGACAGAGGTTACTTCTGACACAAGAAAGGCTGGGAACCACTGCCCAGCATCATTATCTTCTTGCCAAATGCTCTGCAGTAGCTGTTGATTGATGTTGATTGAAGCACTCTTAACATTTATGACGTTAATATTTTTTTCCGCTGTGCTTCGCCGAAGCCACGATCCCATCGAGACACATTTGATATTACCCAAAATCCAACTCACCAGAAACTGTGGCTCTCCCTCCTTCTAGTCTCTCGCCCATCTCTTTCTGCTCTTTAGATGTGTGATGAAGTAATCCCAACATATTTTAAATCCTAATGCAAAACAAACAGAGCCAAATTACACACATTCTTCCCCCATGCTGATTCGTGGAAGTTGTTAACCAAATAAAGCTCCCTTTTCTCTTTCTCTCTTTCCATCTCACTCATACTCTCAGTGGATCTGTCCTGGCTGGAACTCTTAACTGAAATAGCCCCAAGCACAGAGCCTCTTTTGTTGTCAGGCTTTTTTTTTTTTCTTTTTTTTTTTCCTACAAGGTGTTTGTGAAAAAGAACAGGATTTTCTCTTCTGGGCTCAGGTCCCTCCATCACTCCACTGCTGCCTGTCTGGCTTGCTTGGTCCAGGTCTGTTCTGGTAAACAGGCCTGTCTTACACACACTGTTTATCACACGCAGCAGTGAAATTTAGCCAGTTTTATTTTGGGAAATGCTCTGGGTTTTGTTTGGAATGTCTTGCAATCATTCTTTTTTTCTGTATAAGTTTTCGTTTTTTTATATAGCATAACCACATACCCGAAACATACATGCCAAATGTGTCTGATCTGTCTTGGATATTTCATTTTCATTTGAAAGCTGGTCATTAAAATATTAGGAACAATTAAATCCAGGCTAGTACACCAACTGTATTCACCTTTTGTTCTCCTATTTCTGCCTGTAACTACAGTGAATGCAGTTAGCTGCTATGTGGTGAACATAGTGGGGCCTTTACTGGCTGAGGAGACGGGGGTTTTCCTTCATGCTGTGTGTTAGCTAAACCAGTGCTCCAAAGGAAAGCAGGGTAGCCATCAAGCTTGTGCAAACTTGAAAACAAGCATACACAGCAAGAATAGAAGGCCAAAACAAAACAACTTTCAACCTGTTATTAGTTATGACCATATTTTGAAGGATTATCCACATTTTCTGTTTAATATTTGTATTCTTGGACTCTGCTTGAGTAGCTCTGCATGATTCACAGTTCAGGCTGTGTTAGCTTCCTTCACCCTCCCTTAAGGCCAACTTTCTACCGATTGGCTCCCCATCACAAATGGAAGGTTTGAACAGAAAGTGGGTGGGGCTTCTGACGCCAAGAGCACTTATTGCCCATGTTATCTGAACTGTTGGCCATGTTTAATATGAGAATCCACCAAAATAAGGAAACGCATGAAAGGTTCCCATTCAGAGGGACTAACAATGAGCCACAATGCTACACAGATACTAAAAGTAACAAATTTTTAAGTCGTCTAAGTGACTAAAGAGCGGAGTACAGGCTAAATTAAAGGTTGCATGTATGCACTCCTTTCCCTTCTGAGTGTTGTTTTGTGGTATGTATGATGTACTGTGCATCTGTCCATACTGAGAATCAAATGGTTAACAAAGTCATTTTTTAGCACTGACAGAAGGGAGCACAAACACACACACACACACACACACACACACACACACACACCACTCTCCTTCATTGAGGCAGACATGTGTTCCGCACAGCCTGTCATTACTGAAGCCTTGATGTGGTCCCTGGGTGGCACTGAGGCCTCTTATTGTCGTTTTATGACAACTTTCACTCTCTTGCTCTGCAATGCCACGCCTCCCTCCCTCCCTCCCTCCCTGCTCTCTTTCTCATTCCCGCCTCTATCCCTCTGTCTTTCCACCCCATCCCACCTCCTACCTTCTCTCAACGTGTCCAAACCCACATCCATTTTCTTGCTGTTGCAATGGGATGCCTGTTTGTTTTTAGAGTGTAAACCATCCTGACACAAATCCCCAGAGCAAAGTCCTGATGCAGGAATACTTTTTTAGGAAGGGGTGGGGGGTGGAAGCAGTGGACAGCTTGGTCTCCATTTGCAGAGGTATAAACTGGGGGCTGGAGCCAGTCCAGGCCTTGTTCCCAGTTTTGTCGATTGTGGTTGACAGTTATTGTTTTTGGTTTTACTTGAATAATAGGGTTGGTAACGGCAGGGTGACGACCCACCGATGAGTGTGCTCTGCATATGTTGAGGCCTGCATTTGTCACGTGTAAATTCAAAAAGTCTGGTTTACCCAGGGGCAAGCTTAACATTTGCAAAAATGTTCCTTTTTTTTTTTTTTGTCTTAACTCCTCCACCTCTGCACCTGTCACGCTCGTGTTTTGCTTTGAGGATTTATGACGCTATGATTTGTTTGTCATAGATCGTAATTCATGATTCTCCTGACTGAAATTGAATAAACTGGACTGATTGAGTAGCAAGCTGGCTTCATGAGGCAAACGGCTGCAGTTTGGGGTGATTGCTGTTACACAGACCCCTCTGTTAGAGTGGAACTCTAACATATATATACATTTTTGAATGTTTAAAAAATTACCCTGGTGTTTATAGGAGTGCTGATTTAGGGTGACGCAGATAGATAATTCAGTAAAAATGGAAAGATTTTTTTATATGGAGATTGAGGTTGTGAGCTTTCACGTACACACCCCCCCCCCCCCCCACACACACACACACACACACACACATGCACAATGTTTTGCATGTCTGCACCTTAATTAATGAGGTCTTTGGGAGTATAGGCCCTGCAGCGGTGTTGGGTAAATGAGTGAAGCGAGTCACCTCGGGACAGCAACAGGTAAATCCTGTTTAGATCAGCCCCAAGGCACTACTTGTTCCTTAATTTGGCTATGAACCCAGTCTTCCCTCCCTTCTCTCACCCTAATCACCTCAGCGCCACCTCATAATCTTGTGCATGATTTTCTTAACTTGCTTACATCCTGTATCTTTGTCCTCTTGGTGTTCGCCTGAAACTGTTTATCAGGCACACGCGCTCTTCTTTGTCATCTGTCCACACACCATGCTAGGTTGCTTGAGGTGACAAATGTGGAGCAGTGTGGCAAGGTGGCACCGACACCAACATACAGGATAGTGACAGAATCTGCTTATGTAGTCAATGAACTGTGCACAGGTATTGAACAGGCGGGCGTATCTGGTTAGACACTGTTAAGTTAAATGATATCTTGGCTACACTTCGATGTGGGTGTGGTTGGAGAGAGATGGAATCAGTTTGTCCCCCTTTGCTTTTTCCTCAGCAAACAGTTAGCGTGAGTCTGTAATTAGCACCTCTAACTTTGTTACAGCTTGTAATTTCATTTTCATTGGGAGCCCCATGACTAGCCCTGTTAACAAAGATACAGGACACTCAAAGTAGCCCACTGCCCGAGACTTGCTGTTCTATTGGAACATTAGTGGGGAATTTTAACACTCCAGGCTTTGTTTTGAGCTGCATTCATTTTCACTTATTGCAGAATAAAACGTAACTATGCACCTGAATTATTTACTTTATTGCATACTGCGAAAGGCAGTGAGTTGCTCCTTATGCCATCCATATTTTCTAGAATAATATCATAACTTACTGGATTATGCTGTTCCAGCTCACACGTGTCTTGCACCTCAAACTATAATTAAGAGAGATGTCAGTGATCAGAACATTTACAGGAATCATCGACTCATATTTCAGACGTAATGTGGCTGTGGCACCTGCAGTGTGACTAGTATTTTTGCAGTATAAGTGTATTTAGAAAGCAGCTAAGGACCAATTAGATTCCAGCGTTCCTTCCTGATCCATCTGTGCTCCTGCTGTGAGTATAACTTACAGTAGCGTGGAGGGTCTCTTGAGGTCAGGGAGCTGAAAATCACAAAGACATGTGGAATGCTGAAAGTTGGCCAATACAAACAGGCAGGCCTGGCTCTCCATCCATGCAGAGCACAACAACCACCAGCTAGCCATACCGCCGTCCTCTTGCTAGGCCCAGGAGCAACCAAATGCTCCATGAAGTGAAAGCTGGCCACCAGGGGGCAGAAAGTATAAAAGTGATTATGAATAGCTAACATTTAAATTGGTTGCACCAGCAGTGGATCAAATGATTATAGCTATATCTTTATTCACTGTAAGTGTTGACGCTACAGGGAATCTCCTGACTGTAGTTTCCCTAAGCTCTCCTGAGAGTTTTATTGTTTCTTGACCAGTTGTTGGCGTTTTCTCCATTTTCTGTATATAAAACATGGATATAGCCATAATAATGTCATGTATTAGTTTCAGAATTTGGCATTTTGAAGCGTTAACATTAGAGTCTTGGTTGCCGCAACACTGGTTGATTTGGAGCCAGAAGTGTCTTTTTTTTGCACAGCGGTTGCAGAGTTAAGATTTCTGCTAATGCTAGCAAGCTACATTATTGAATTGTCAGTCTAAGAGGCAACACCCCAAACTTTAAGCCTTAAAAAAAACCCAAAAAAACATGCAGTTTTCAAGAGAGAGACCAAAGAATACAGTGTTTTATATCAGGCGTCTGACTTTGGGCATTTTAACACTGGAGTTTACGAAGACTAACTGGAGTCACCCTCAAGTGGCCATTAGTGTAACTGCAGTCTTTTGCACTTTTTTTTCAGCCCTGGAGATTGCTTGGTTGGTTTTAGCCCGCAAGTAGCCGCTGCATTTTTGCATTCCCGTATTTACCAAGTCACCACTTGAAAAAGTTCAGTCATCATCATAATTACTATTTGAAAAGTATTTTTTTCTGAAATATGAACACTCACAAGTCATAAACATCAAAACCTCCCCCCTCATTACCTTGCCTCCCACATGATGTGAGCACAGCATGCCCAGCCATCGCTTCACCTAGGTTTCACAGAGCTGGAGCATCAGTAATGTTTCATAATAAATGAGGGAAATGAAATGATAGCTCACTGTGACTTACAATGATTGAAAGCATCTGATTAAAGTGATAGGTTGTTGATTTGTGCATTGTTTGCATGAATGAGTAAAAAAACAAAACAAATGTAATATCTTTCAGCTTTGTTACAAGGCCACACCTTTGCCATTGCCCACAAAGTCCAGAGGTCTGAATTTTGAACAAAAACAGACTTCACAAGGAGCTGACTCGGTTTTCTTCCCCCATTTTCTAATCAAAACCATTATGAGCTTCACCCTCAGAGGGACGATCCGTGAGGCTCAGTTTCTCTCCCCGGCACACATCCATAACAATAGAGGGCATTTTGGTCCAGCAGAACTCAGTTGGCTGGATCAAAATGAGGGGAGCAGTTAGGGTTTCACTTACAGAGTCAGAGAAAGAGAGTGAAGGGGGAGAGAGAGAGAGCGAGACAATGAGAAAACAAACACACAAGGATTGTTGAATTATGGGTAAAGACAGCTGAGGCTAACCAGGTTTGGTTTCCACGGTGTGGTGGGGGGCTTATTGAAAAACAAAAAAGTCTATGACTCAGTATTGCTCTCAAGGAGACTCTCGACTCTCAGGCTGTAGACTTTCTCTCCCCAGAAATTCAACAAAAACACATGCAGTTGAATAAAAAGGAGAACACCTTCAAAAACATAAAACCCCAGGGTTCAATATGGTCATGAAAATGTTCCACGTATCCTCACTGTTAATGCCAAAAAGGGAGGAGGTTGGAAGGGGGGGGGGTGGAGGAATGGAGGGAGGGAAGAGTGAGGGAGAGGAGGGATCTGTCCTCACATTTGCTATCAATTTAGGGCACTGAAAATAAGCACCAGGTTTCACTGGAGCCGAGGAGAACACCAGGAATGTTTTTCTATATAAAACCAAAGGACGGATGGAGGAACTGAGCTGGGAAGAAAGTGAGAAAAAGAGAGATAAGGTTTAGAAAAAGGGAGTGAAAGTGAGAAAGAAAACAAAAAAAGGCAAGAGAAGAGTGTTGCTGTATGACAACAGCACCCCGGCTCCAGATGTGAAGCCGGTGTCGTTTGACAGCTCACGGGGCCAAAGTCGGGCAGGCTGTGAGTCACGGTGACCCCTCTGTGAAGGGCAGGTATTGATGCCTGAACCTGAGGTGGATTTAATATTCAAAAGCATTCATTAAATGATGCACATTATTGCACATCTGTTGAGGAACAGCAGTCACTCGCACATACTTGTCAGAGGCTTTTATAACCTACTCAGCATGTTTGCAGCTTCATTTGTGTGTGTGTGTGTGTTTGTGTGGTGTGTGTCTGTGTCTGTGTGGGCTTGAAAACTGGAGACTCCCTCAGGGCTCTGAGTAGGCACAATGGATGAGGGAGGTTATCTTTTGAGAAATAATCAATAGTTCTAAATTTGCTCCAGTTTCTGCTTGTGACACGGTTTAAACAGATGTAGCCAGTGTTAAAGGTCCATTCCTTACCTGCCTGCTCGCCACAGGAAGGCTTTTAAAATCTCATTGTTTTGGGGTCAGGTGGTCAGGATGGTGATGGTCTGGTGAATGATTTATCTAAATAAATAAACTAAGTAGCTAAAAGTAATGGCTTAACGGTTCAAGTAGGTATGCCAGTCAGTTGGTCGAGGAATTACGACGGGACATTTCCCTTGATGTCTCTTACTTTGAAATGATAACTACAACGGACATCAAGAGCATCGATAAATCAATGCAGGTATTTGCACGGTAAACTTTATTCTGGAATATCGAGCGAGTGCCCGCTGTGAAACCTTTTTAGAAGTTCTCTGATGAAGATAAAAATCAGACGTGCTGAAGTAAAAGAAGACTGGATTCATAGCTGAGATTTACCTCACACTGAGTTAGCTGAAAATAATGGAGAAAGAGTTATGATTTGCTGAATATAAACTTTAACATGACAGGTTTCCGCTTCTCCACAGTAGTAGGAGTGATGCAGCTCACCCACTCTGGGTAGATCAGTTTGGTAGGAAAGCTTCTTTCAGCTGCTCCCTTATTCACAGGGGGTCACCACCGTCACGGTGGATGGATCCACATATTTGATTTGGCACAGATTTTTATGCCAGATGCCCTCCATAACGCGTTTGCAGAGATCCTTCGCACGTTACACAAATGCGTTAACCACTACACTATTCAGTTCAGTAGTACTAAATAAAAATATTAATAGCAGCACTAAGTAATTACTAGAAAACTTGGTAAATATTGCTCACTTGCAAATCAGGTCATATGAACAGTGGTTTGTTTTGGGGACAGGGTACTTGAGTTTACCCGGCAGGAATGCGGAGCTGCATCAGACAAACCAGTTCAGGAATGACGGCTGGATCAGTTCTGAGAAAACTTTACAGCATCAGATTAATATACAGTTGGTTAGGAGTTTGTATACATGAGGTTGTGAAACACAGTGTCTGTCTCTCACAGTGAGTTGAACTCCAGCAACAGACTTTAGTCAAGTTGTTGACCCACTGACAAAGCTCCTTCACCCAGCTCTTCCCACCGACAAAGTGCTGCTCTTATGCTGATAGAAACAGTTGAAAAAGACTAGAAACAAGGAGGGAGTTCAGGAGAAAGCAGGCTAGAGGGGAGAAAAGGGGGGTAAGAGACAGACCAGATGTGTCTTTTGTTTAGATTTGAACGGAGCGGAAAGGATGGGTGTAGGAGTTAGGAGGCGAGCTTTGCAAGGAAGAGAAAGAGAGAGGGAAAGCAAGTGGGAGTTAGTGAGGTTTTTTTTTTTTTTAAAGGGTAGGACTGTAATGAAACCAAAGCATTCAAAGCCGAGCGTCTGTATGTGGGGAGAGGGGCCTGCACTATACAGTATGTGATTACCTACCAGCAAAACCACATTCATTATACTAATTGCTACAATGGTCCCAGTGGTTGGGGGCTGAATGGGGGTGGAGTGGGGGGGACAGTGAGAGGGGCTGCATTGTTAACATTTGTTAGGCTCATTGACTCCAGAATTCATGGTGTCTGTCATTATAGGTTGCTGGGATATTCTCCAGGGCCTGTATTTATAGAGAAACTGATAATCTGGAGGTCGAGCTGAAGACCTGTTTCCTCTAAACCTGCTTCAACATCCCAGACCCTACGAGCTCAATCCCTGCATAACAACATGCGAGGCCTCTAACCAGATTGCCCTGCGTTATCCAGCATGCTCACGTTTAGCATGTGGCATGCATTCGGGCCCCCTGAAAAGCAGCAAGACACGAACCAAAACAGAACCATGCAGGCCAAGATTTGAACGATGGAAAGACGAGGCCTTTCCTGCATTTTGCTGCACAAAATAGCCAGGCTTCCAGCAGCTTGTGTCAATATTTCACTCTGCATGTGTATGTGTGTGCCCAGTGTATGCAGAGAGCTCTGAGCAGATGACTGCTATGACAGTTAGAACATGTGCGATGGTGAGCATACAGAGACTCACACAGCTCAATCTGTTGAGTGTCGAGCCCGAATCAACCCAACTGGGGGAATGTTGCCAGTTGTGATCACCAATATGGCCAGCAGTTGTTTGTGAAACATTTGCAGCACACTGATGAATTCTTTAGCGTGCCTTCACAGGAAATGAAGGACTAAGTGACTAAAATTTTTTCTCCTGCTGCCCTCCTCGAGCACACTCTCACCTCTTGCACTGCTTGCAAAACTCTTAGTGTGTTTATGGTGGGTCCCCACCCCCAGTAATATCATTGTGATCATATATTTTCAAGACTAACTCTCAGCCTGTCTTATCTCTTGCTCAGCTCTTTAAGTCAGCCTATAGTGAGGATCTGCATCGTGTGTTTTTACTCTTTGGCTGGAGAAGTGGTGCTTTTCAAATTGTGCAGCTAAACTAGCACACAACTCAGGAGGTGATTAGCAGGGTTCGCTTTCTTTCTTCACTTGGTTTCTTTGGTCGTGAAACAAAAGGCAGAGTAGGAAAAAAAAAGTTATCAAAGTAAAAAATTAAGCAGCAGTTCCTCTAATGACCACTTGAGGCTGGTTCCTAAAGCAAATCAAGGCCATCTCATGCTTGCTGTTGTTGCCCTCGTACGCCAAAAGTGACCTCAAAGCTACTGTTATAGCTTCAGCTTGTCATGCATCTCTCAATTTTTGTAACTTGGCAAAGCCAGGTTGAAAACACAAGTGTGTGAGCACGTTGGTTTTTACTGCCGTTTCTATGAAACATCAGTATAGGGGCTCAGAGATTCACAGATTATACAGAGACTCTACGACAGCTTGAAAACATGAGATTTTGACACCTGTCGTTGAGGAGGATAATTCCATGTTTTGTGATGTCACACATGGTTTACAAAATAACCAGTGGAACAACCATAAATAGGTCATCAGTCTCTGTATGTCCAATTTAATGAATGAATGAACGTGTTAAGCTAATTTCCAGCTTCAGGACAACTTTGTAGGAAATGATTTTCTTTCCTATAATAATCACTGAAATTTCATTAGGCTCAAGTTACGTAATATTGTTTGGCCACTTTGAGTGACAGGTGAGTGCTGATTAGTATGGTAGGCTTCATCTCTGCTAATTCTAGTCAATGAATTTGATCTCTCTACGATGTTTGCTTTATAAAAGAAATTATGAGAAATAATCTGGCCTGCAGTGTGGTACCATTTGTCCATGCAGTCTGTGCCAGTCATTGGTATCAGTTCCTTCATCCTCCAGGAACTGCCTGCATACGCTAGTATTCTATGGCAAATGCCAATCGGGCTCCACGGTGCTGGGCGGTGAGCACAGGGCCCACTAGAGGGTTTCGGGCCCTCAGGCCACCCTCATGAAGTCTGTTACTGATTATTTGGTCTGAGACATTCACACCAGTGGCTGCTGGAGATCATTTTGTGGCTCTGGCAGTGCTCATCCTGTTCCTTCTTGCGCAAAGGAGCAAATACTGGTCCTGCTGATGTGTTAAGGACCTTCTATGGCCCTGTCCAGCTCTCCTAGAGTAACTACCCACCTCCTGAAATCTCCTCCATGCTCTTGAGACTTTGCTGAGAGACACAGCAAACCTCCTGGCAATGGCACGTATTGATGTGCCATCCTGGAGGAACTGGACGACCTGTTCAACCTCTGAAGTGACACAGACCCTAACCAAATGCAAAACTAGTGAAAAAACAGTCAGAAAAGACGAGGAGGTAAAAAATGGCCTCCACCTGTAAAACCATTCCTGTTTTGGGGATTGTCTCACTGTTGTCATTAAAGCAGCTGAAACTGTTTAACCCCCTCTGCTGCTTAACTGACCAGCTCAATATGCCGGAAGTTTAACGGACTTAATGCTACACTCTGATTGTAAAGTGTTTCTTTAATTTTTTTTTTGAGCATTCATATTTATAGATACTCTATATATCCATAACATATAAATATTTACTTCTAAAATGAAATACAAGAGCCAGAAGTGTGAGCATGTGCACACCAGTTGCACAAAATCCATCTTGACGATAGTACTTGAGTAAATCTACTCTCCAGCACTGGCTTTCCAGACCCTTTTCTTCAGCTCCTTCAAGCTTCCCTCTCTCTTTGTGACTCCTACTCCTTTGTTAGTGCTTTCTAGGCCGGCAGAGACCCAGTAAGAGGCGGTCTGGCCAAGGTGGCTGCTGTCGGCTGACACAGCCAAAGTAAATGAGCAATTCTTCCACAGTCTCTTGGAAGTGTGTGCTACTGTTGTTGGAAGCTAGAGTCAGAAGGGAATTCCACTATGTGTGCTGGCTTAATATTGTACACACAGCACTTGTACGTTGATGCATATGTTTGAGTGTGTGTACACACACAATCAGTCAACAAGGCTGATGACAGATTCCCGTCAACTGTCAGGTGGTTTTTACATAGGTCAGAAATAGCCATGGGACTATGGGAAGCATTGGGGGATCAAGTGTGGCACGACGGGGTTGGCATGATAACGGCACTCTGGGTCTGCTTTCTCGCTGGAAGTTGACAGCTCACAGATGATATCGCATTTCCTCATCCTGGCACATCACCCTCATCAAAGTTGCCCCCAACCTTCCATGAACCCATGCAGCCCTGCCTGTGTTGAATACTCCCTGGGTCAGAGCTAAACCGCAGAGGCCTGAGTAATCAGACCACACACGCTAAGGGAAATGGAGAGGAGAATGACGGTGTTATGGGAGTTTGTTGTTTGACAGCTAATGCGCTGCTGGGCGGTGAGGAGAGGGGGGAGCTGGACTGAGGTTTTGGTTGAGAGGCTTATTTAGGCAGGACGTGTTGTGTGAAATCTTTTATTTCTGCTCTTGGATCTCACAGTATTTTGGAGGAAGAGGACGACACATAGAGAAGACATGTCCTGTATTTAGGAAAAGCTGGAGTGTCCATCCATTTATCCATTTTTTTCCACTTATCCGGGGCCGGGTCACGGGGGCAGCAGCCTAAGCAGAGAAGCCCAGTCTTTCCTCTCCCCAGTTACCTTCACTAGCTCATCTGGAGGGCAAGGCGTTCCCAGACCAGCCGAGAGATATAATCTCTCAAGCGTGTCCCTGGGTCTACCCCGGGGCCTCCTCCCGGTAGGACATGCCTGGAACACCTCATCCAAGAGGCGCCCAGGAGGCATCCTAAGCCGCCTCAGCTGGCTCCCCTCGATGTGGAGGAGCAGCGGCTCTACTCTAAGCCCCTCCCAAATGGCCACACTCCTCACCCTATCTCTAAGGGAGAAGCCAGCCACCCTTCGGAGGAAGCTCATTTCTGCTGCTTGTATTCGCGGCCTTATGCGTTCGGTCACTACCCAAAGCTCGTGACCATGGGTGAGGCTCGGAACGTAGATCGACCGGTAAATTGACAGCTTCGCTTTTACGCTCAGCTCCCTCTTCACCACGACAGAACCGTGCAGCGTCCGCATCACTGCAGCCGCAGCTCCGATCCGTCTGTCGATGTCCAGCTCCCTTCTCCCATCACTCGTGAACAAGAAGCTGGAGTGTTTTAGGTGAAATTAACCCCACCGCTTTCAAACTTTATTTCAGACAGCATCGACTGTATGTGAACAGTAGACATATGGACGTAACTATCATGATGTTCCTGACTGGTTTGTGGCCTGCTTACTTACTGAAAAATGAACACTAGACTTCTTAGTGTGTACAACCAAATGCCTAATTAGATGTCACTCACAGTGGCCACACCCCAAATAAAGACTTAAACTGTTTTTCTAGCAGGTTTTAAGGCCTGGTTGAAGACACCAGTGTTTTAACATGTGAAACTGTGACAGCTCAGCCTCGAATGGTTGTTCGAGGAACTGCAGGGTTTTTTTGGCGTTAGCTTGATTTTTCAGCACCCTCCAGTTCCCCTTAGTCTCAGATGTAACTAAATTTATTTAAAATCTAATTTAGTATTAATTTTTCTGTACTTGATTTATTTATTTTGTGTTTTCCTTTGTTTAGTGTTTTTATTTGTTAATTCAATTTTTAACTACATTTATCATTATTTAATGACTTTTTCTCTTTTTCTTAGAGCTCCTGTCTGAGTATTGATTTATATTATTTTTATATTATCTTTCAATTATAGCCAGTGACTGTCACTTAAAGACATCTTTAGGTGACAGTCACTGGCGTTGTGTTTTGGCCACCTGATAGAGGCCTTTGTCATTTATATGTACAGCATGGAGCAGCTGATTGTCCTCAGAAAGATTAAGTGATGTTTAGCTCTTCACCTGTGGTTAACATGCACAGAGAAGCAGTGTGCCTGTTTTGTGATTAGGTTTTAGTGTACAGGCAGCGCTGTGACAGCGATGACAGCTGAAACTTGCCCTCTCCGCTCGTTTTCTTTCTTTTTTTTTCTTTCTGTGGCACGAGGGGCTCGCAGGCGGGGTGCATTTTGAAGTGGCTTCTGGGAGGCCCTGGAGCGTGCCGAAAGGTCAGAGGTTACATCAACTGCACCTCCCTGGATCTCCCCAACCCCCCCTTTGCCCCCTTAAATCCCTCTAACCCCCGCATACATACAGACGCACACTCCTGTTTTCTTGTCAGGGCTACAGATCACTTCCAGACCCCCCTCAACACAGCAGGCAAAGTGAGACACTTTCTCCCGTTAATCCTGCTGTCAACTTTTGACTGTTCCAGTGTATATACACACACACCTCCCCACAGCATTGTCTGGGTCTTTTTTTTTTTTTAAGTTACAAACTCCATGCACACCTTTCACTACACATTTCTCATGAATAGAGCATTGTGGTTAGAGTGGAAGTGTTAACAGAATAGATTATGTTGCATTCTATTTCCGTGTGTGTGCGTGTGTGTGTGCATGATGTGCATGATGTGCATGCGCGCCGCTTTTCAGGAGGATTTTTTGTTCTCCTCCCCGCTAACACATAAGAATCTGTCATTCGCTCAGCGAGGTGTGAAATTGCACTGTCATCCGCTTCACCTGTCAGAGAGGAGGCCCAGGCAGACTGACTCAGATCCGCTGGAACCCTCACATTCTCTTCTTTTCCTGTTCTGGAGATTTGTATCTGGGTCTCGCCAGGCAGCGCTCGCCGTATCACCCGCCGCCTCCCCCCCCACCCCCTCTAAAACTTAACATCTGTTTCGAGTGAGGGCCAGAAAGGGGAATGTTGAACTCTTAAAACTAATTAGCGCATTACCAAATGCTTGAGTTAGAAGAGGCCTCGCAAGGCCCCCAGTTACTCACCCCACTCCACAACTCCTCGCTGCTTCCTGCTACACCGAGCCTACAGCTCTCTGCGTCCCCGGGGGGGCGGTTTATCACCCAGGACCAATTAGAGTAGGAAGCGAGGTCACTGACCTTCTGTCAGGCCTCATCAGCTCCTGTGTCACCTGACAGGGGGCATGCCACCACGTAAGGGTAACATACAGCGAGAGGGCTGACATCCTATGGAGCGTGCTGCTCACTTGAGCTTTTCATTACGTGTGGCTTGTGGAGTCTTTTGAGACAAATGCTATCAAGGGGAGATGGTGTTTAGTCTGTTAAAAGCAGTAACACCACATAATGGCTGCCTTTCCACTGCAGGAACTGGGGCATTTCTGTTTACATCACATTGCTGTTCTCCCACACTCACAAGGTGATATAATAATCTTGCAACAGCTTCAACCATAATGTCAATTTTTATTTCCAAAAGAACGTGAATTAACATGATTATGGGTCTGAGACCAAAACAAGGACAGCCTCACAGGGAGCTAAGGTGATTGCCGCGTTGCTGCTGTTGTGTGTATTGTGGAAATTTTAACGTGTTGATGGTGATATCAATCTTCAGTTTTCATCTGGCTTCAGTTTTTACCCTACTGCCCATTTCAGCCCTGAAAACAGTACTAAAGGGTCCTAAGCAGGTACCCATAAAACAACCCTCTGCTCCCTGCAGTGGAAATAACTTAATGTCAGCAAGCGGTGTCACGATAAAAAAATTTTTACTGCACGGTTATTATGGCCACAAGAATGCACGAAAATTATAATATCACAGTATATCTGAAAAATATCAGACAAAATCAAATAAAATTCTGTCTGCTTATTTATTCACTGTTGACACTAATAAAGCAGATCATTAATAAAAAATCAATATCAAAAAATGTTGATGGGTCTATTCTGCACTCAGCTTTTACACAAAATTTCATGAAGTTATAATAGAGTACCAAACTGCAGTGACTCAAACGGACCAACCACAAACCGGAGGACCACCTGTGAGTCAAGGTGCAGGGCACAGCTGCACATATTAACTGAGTCGCTAGCATAGCTCAGAGCCACAGCGAGGGCAGACCACAAATTGGTAATTAAATTAAGAATGGAGTCTTCTGTAGCTCACCCGTCTCAAGAGCTTCCCTCAGCTCCAAGAGCAGTTAGGCTGTATCCACAGACTAACTGCACCTGTGTAAGTGACTCAGTCTAACAAAGCTAGACTGAGTCACTTTGTTAACAAGTTTGTTGTGGGCAGATGGTCCCCGGTGTGTGACAAAAGCCGCACCACAGCAAAAGAAAAGCGAATGCCGTGAGCAGTAGTGATGTATCCTTAGTCATCCATAAAGTGTGGAAATAAGTGTAGCATACTGAGGAAGGAAGAGAGCGGCGGTAAACTGGAAAGTGAGCAACTGTCTCAGTTCAACATGCTTTTTTTTTTTTAAACTTGCTAACGAGCGCTAAAGATAACACAAGAGATGGGAATGAGATAGGTTTTGCATGCATTTGGGGACAAACTAAATTAATGGACCAGTTTTGGCCCGATGGTGGCGCTAGGTTAAACGTCAGAGATCACCCAAGTTATGAGTTCAGCCTATCCAGTTTCACAGGAGTGCACCCAGTATTTGTTCAGACATTTTATTCCCAGTTTCATCCAGCAGTTGCTGTTTTAATCCAGATCAAAGCAGAAACTCTGACAGCGGCAGCTTCAATTGTACTCTGTAGCCTAACAAGAGGTCTCATGTCAAATAATACTTACTTAGTCTCACTTCCTTTAGGCACACAAGCCTGTACCATCTTGTCATGTGGGTTACACCTTCATTTCACTCATTCTTTTTCCTGAACCAATAATATTGAACAGAATTGATTTTGGGGATGTGGCAACATTTTGAGTTTTTTCTGAGTAGTTTCACGCTGGGTAAAAGTTTCCACTAGAGCTGCTGATGGACTGTTTTACCTTTCAGCCAGATGTGTCAGACAGAAGAATGTAGGAACTCTTAGTCATGTCACAATTTAACCCCGCATTTCAATTTAATTCAATGTCAGTGGTGCAAAATCGTAACACAAGTAATTTCCAGACACTTTACATTAGAGAGAAACCCAACAACCCCTGAGCACTTGGTGACAGCGGGAAGGTAAACCTCCAAAGGAACCAGACTAGAGGTGGGCGGCTATCTGCCCCGAGTGCGCTGGGTAAGGCGGGGGGAGCAGAGAGAGAAAATGTGAGCATGAAACCATGATGCTAATTATGTGTTTTTCTTTCTCCCTTCATGTTTCTGCTGCCATCCTGCTGCTGTCTCAACAAAAGGTAAGAAAAATCTGTGCTGATGTATCTTCTGAAGCATTTTCACACTCTCCACAATAAATCATGTGTCCTCTCATATATGTTTTCCTTCTATTTCACTGTGCACAGTGTATAGTTTGGGGGGTTTTATTAGCATGTTTCTGGTTACTGATTCCACAGTACAACATTCAAGTCTGACATCCAGTGCAGGAAGGACTATGCTGTGTGGGTGCAAAACGAGGCCAACCCTTATACATAAACTGCTTTAATCGCCACAGTTAAACCCCTCATTAAATGTGCCCTGTGGAGTTTGCTCATTAACCAGCAAACTTATAGTATATTTGCATTCATTGATTCTCACGCAAAATGCCTTGTATGTGTCTTTGGGGACTTTTTTTTTTTTTTTTGAAAACCTTTCCTTTTCCATAAAAGGTATTTAGCAGATTTGCAAATTATTTGAAATGCTGCATTATTTAGATCCATGTTTATTATGTGTCCTCTGAGCAAGATCTGTAGGACACATTTCTTTAATACAATCTGTCGGTGAGCAGAATAATGTGGCACTGCTGGCAGGACAGTAAATAGCCAAGCAGTAACGTCTGGGGACTTCACATAAGTTCCTCAAATGTCCATGTGAAGTTTGCTGCAAAAGCCAGACAGACCCTGTAGACCTACACATTAAATTTAGGGATGCACTTGACGAGTTCGACTGAGCAGATAAAATGTTTACTGTTGAGTATGAGGTTGCCCAGCAATCTGCCACTAGCCAGGGCTGCCTCCCTTCTGTGTCTGTGATGCATTGTTGCAAGCAAGCAAGGTGGGAAGTAAGATAGATGAAAGCTACTCTAACCAGCATAGTTCTGTAAGACTTTAATTAAGGAAATAAGC
Source organism: Pterophyllum scalare (assembly GCA_024447675.2). Lineage (NCBI taxonomy): Eukaryota > Metazoa > Chordata > Actinopteri > Cichliformes > Cichlidae > Pterophyllum > Pterophyllum scalare. The sequence goes on along the minus strand of JAMQGT020001528.1, from coordinate 12,846 downwards.
TCTTGTACATCGGCTGTGTCAGAGTAAGGCTCTGCGCTGGAGCAGGGCATAGCCACATTCTTCACAGACGTGGAGGTTAAGAAGGCCAGTGGTGCCGGCCGTATAGTCTGTGATGCTAGCACCACTGGTAGAAACACTGCTAACATTAGCCACATAAGTTCCACACATTTTAGCAAGATTTAGAATGAAATTTGATTATTGATGTATGTGATTTACGGTTTTTAAATGACTCGTAAATACACGTCAGAATTGTTCGTGTAGTGATTAATTCTGACTGTTTCTGACTCATAGTCTGTTTTTTTCCCCCTTCTGTATAATTGACTACTTAATTACAACCCAACTTTAGAGCAGATGTTTATGTCCTGATACAAAAACAGCTTTGGTCTCATTAGCTAATCTCCACCTTTATAACTTTATGAGTCATAATTGTTTACATTACTCACCTGTTTAAAATGTAATAAAGCTTAAAGTCATAATTAAGGGTGTGGCCCCCTCAGAATGACAGGTAGGTGCCCCATTTTGTTGCACTAAAAGACACTGTTCAGTTCTCAAGTAAGTGAGTTTTGTTTTGAGCTTGTTTTTCATTAACCAAAGTTAGCATCCTGTTTAATATCACTGGAAATCACAGATGCTTCTTGCTGACCAAGCTAGCTAGCACTGTTACTGTTAGCATAAGGTGAGCAAACCCGTGCTGTACCCTCTCATCCATGCACGGTCATAAACAGACCAGAATGGCAAACATGAGGCTTCAACACCATAGTCAGCAAATCAAATGCTGATGTCACTGTGGATATGCTCATCTTTTAGATACAGTCTGTGTGGTTAGCTTATGTCATAGCAGCTAGAAAGGAAAAAGAAGAATTAGTATACAGCAGTAGTAGATCACAGTCATAGTTTTCCTTAAGTAGTTGAAGTTAGCAGGTTTTAATAAGTTGATTAATTGAGTGTTACTGTTATGGTGAGTCAAATTAAATTTCAGAATGGTCTCATAGCATTTTGGAATGAAGCCCTCCTATTGTCCTGTATTCTGTTATAATGGCTAAAACACAGAGGAGTGCTTCAAGCTCCCACTCCTCCTCTCCTTCTGTCAAGTCTCCACTGCAGCACCTTAATTTGTCACCCTCTCTACCCTCCCCTCCCAATCATCCATCTCTCCTACCCCTCCTCTTCTTCATCCTCCACCTTTCCCCTCTCTCGCATACAAAATTTTTTTTTACCTCCTACCAGCTCAGTCTTCCATTACTCCAACTCCTCTGCAACGTCAAGGTTCTCTCACCCCCATCTCCATTCTCAAGCTCTCTGCTTCATTTCTCCTCCCTCAGTGGCCTCCCTTTCCACCCCCCGCCCCCACCCCCCACTCCAGTCTTCCTCCCAGGCCAGTTCTGTTTGCGCCTGTTTACCTCCATCATTCCACCAGATGGTTTGTGTTAAAACTCTACGTTTGACAGCTCGGCTGATTTTTCCTTCTTTTTTTTTTCCGTGATATTATTTTAACATCGGGGGGATTGCTCAGACCTGCAGGAACACAGAAGAAAGACAAGCAGGGGGTAAAAGGAAATTAAAATATGAAAAACCCCGATGTATTAAAAGCAATTATTCCATCATGTGAAGGGCAGCAGTCATCACTGGGCCCTTTTTTGGTTTGGATTCCCTGTGTTACTTTTTTTTTTTTTTAAATAAATAAAGGCACATATAATGTAATATTGATTTAAATCACATCTGTTAGGGTGATTTCATCCACCCCCTCTCCCTCTGCTCCACGTCTTTTGGAAGGGAAAAGGGGCCCGGGCTGCCAGAAATAATTGCTTGTTTGCTGGTATTTACTTAAAATCTGTCAAAGATGGAGAGAGAAAATGAGTAAGTGCAAGAGTAAGAAAGGGAGACGTAGAGAAAAGGAGAAACCCTCGGCCCCAACACAGATCATTATCTGCCAGTTGTCTTCCTGCTGCTGACAAGGAAATATGTGCATATGTGCATTACTTTCAGTGTATACTGTACATATCGGTCACTGAGTCACAGTAGAATACGATGCTTTACTATATGGACAATTTAATGCTGGGAAAAAAAAGTAAAATGCTAACTTAAACTCAAGAGTTGAGACTTTAAAAAATGACAGCATATGGTCCACAGTCCAAAGCCAAAGGCAAAGAAATGCAAACTAATAAATCTGCCTAAAAATCAAAAGAAAAAAAGTTCTTTAGCACTTTGGATCTTCTATTAGTTATTTCAGAATATTTTAAATGGAACCAATTTGACTACATGTGAACAAATAGACTGTAGCTAGCATTAAATCAGCCCCGTAATGAGCTTACTTCATGTTAGTCTTCAAAACTTCTTTTTGTTGTAGTAATGGTTCCCAGATACGTTTTATGCCGTTGATGTTAACATAATTGGCAAAAAACTTCATCCATTTTCACACAAAAGTTAAATTTCACACTTGGCTGACAAAATGCCAGAGATTGAGCGAAGATCTTGCTGTGCAAAAAAAATTAAATAAATAATAATAATCCTGAGAGAGCCACTTTAAAGTACATGTACATCACTAGAAGGAAATGTGCAGTAGGCTTTTCAGCCACAATAATAGCTCGAAAAAAGCCAGTCGCCATAATGACACCACCAGCTTTTCTATTCACTAATGAAAATCTCAAGATGATGCTGAAAGAAAGAAAAAACAGTTGTTTTTTTTTTTTTACAGCAGCATTGGGATTTGTTTATCAAAAGTAGTGCCAACAACCTGTGACTGACAATAAAATCTGTGTGTTTTCATGTAACGTGCACAATTTCTGATGCAGTTCTTGCAAAGTCAAACATGGTGTATAATTTCCTCCTCACTCACTCAGTGGAGTGCTTCTAAACAGCTGTGCACTCAATGCTGCCACCGGAGACCAGAAGCTATACTGGAGCAGTGATTAAAACGTTAGTCCCTTCTATATATATGTTACAAACATCACTGGCAGCATTTAGCAGACTTCTACTGAGAAGCCTTCCACTAAGTGCGGGGAGGAAAAAATTCTCTGATTTAACATTTCTGAAATGATGCCTTTCTCTTTTATAATAAGCCAGCAATGAAAACTTGCGTATTGTTAAGAGTTTGATTTTTCATGCACAGCGTTCTTTAAAAAAAAAAGTAAAGACAAAGAGGGAAACAGCTAGTGTTGTTCTGCCTGTTGTAAAACATGCCTTCAAACACCTTTACACAGCTAATTACAGCAGGCTTTTCAATATAACTGTTGTAATGACTTGCTTATTTAATTCAATTTTATTTATATAGCACCAAATCACAACAAACAGTCACCTCAAGGCGCTTCATACTGTAAGGTAAAGACCATATCGTAATTACAGAGAAAACCCAAAAGTCAAAACGACCTATTAGCAAGCGCTTGGCAACAGTGGGAAGGAAAAACTCCCTTTTAACAGGAAGAAACCTCCAGCAGAACCAGGCTCAGGGAGGGGCAGTTGCAAAGACATGCTGTGGAAGAGAGCCAGAGATTAATAATAACTAATCTAACTAAACTTATCATTCCTACCTTTTAAATTTGTGTGTGAATGTTTTAAAACAAAAGATGCTGTGTGTTAATTAGTGAGCCTATTTGTTGGCATGTTTTTAACCTTTGGCCAGAGATAAGCTAGCATTTCCACCATCCTTTCAGTCTTTATGCTAATAGGCTGTTTTTCAGCTCTGGTTTAGCACAGCCATACTGGTATGAACACATTAACCAAATTTTCAGTCATAAGATGAGAAGTGTTTTTCCCAAAAGTGCTAAAGCACCTAACTTCCTGTATGGAGTTGAATTTGAGAACTACCTCGTCAGTCACATACGACTGTTCAGGACTAGGTTGTTTTGTGTGTTGCCTGTGAATGACCTGATTGGACTGTTTAATCTTGTGCCATAGCTGTTTGATTTCCACTGTGCTGGCTGTCTCCTGAGCAGCATTAGTCTGATTATCGTGCTGCTCGTTTGGTATGGGAGGCCCTCGTCTGCAGGCTGACTGAGCAGGTCTGCCTGACGCTCTGGCTTCTGCCAACGCACAGTTCCCACTGTCTCCCTCCTCCTCGTCTCCTCCCCTCCCCTCATCCTGCTCCCTTTCCCCTCCTTCGCTCAACTCATTCCCTCCCCAAAGAACCACAAACAATAAACCCTCTGTTACATTTAACCTCCTCACGTGTTTCCCTTTCTCCCACTATCCCTCCCTACTTCTGTCTCTTACTCACTTGTTGCTTTTTCTCGCTCCCTCTCATAACATTATAGCTGTTTGGGTTCTGTCTTTGGTCTGTTACTCATATCCCTTGGGTGTTTTGGGACTTGTTTGTGGGCTTGGACCATGCAGTAGAACAAAGACAACACACACAAACTCGGTCAGGCCACCGCTAACTCTTCCACTCCAAGCCAATGACAGTGGTGATTAGTATCTCATAACAGCTTAGACTGTGTGGAAAATGGGTGTGTTTGCATGCACGTTAGCTTGTACAATACCCTGGCAGTGGCATTACCACTCATCAGAGCCGCACAGCAGCAGCAGCAGCAGCAGCAGCAATGGCATCGGGACAGCAAACAGATGTTGGCCTAATCTTCCCCTAATGAGATTGGTCCCTCATTCCTACATCTTTATGGGAGCAGCAAGCTGGCAGGCAGGCAGGCTGATACTGTCGCTCTTTATGAGAAAACCACCACTAAGACAGCACATGCCTGGTAGGGTGTACAAGAGACAAGTGTAGTCTCAGGCAGGTTGCAGTGTGGGCAAGGAGGCTTTCATTTGCTAGTTGAGTGGGCAGATAGAGAGGCCGGCAGGCAGGATATCAGTCAGGCGGACAGGTAGGATGGTAGTCAGGCGTGCAGTAATTCACAGGATGTGGAAGGCTCAGAGGACAGGCTTTTATCCGATGGCCTTCACTGGTCAATTAGATTAGAGCACTGTACAGCAAAGTACAGTTAATTCTCCAGATTAACATCATTGCTGGTTGTCTCAGACCACTAAACCAATTCACTTTTTCCATTTGGTGAATTTCATTACACAGTACATCAAGATCCAAGCTTAAACATGGCGGGTTGTTTTCTATAACAGCAAATTGGATTAGATAAGAATTGATCATTTTTTCTAAAAGTGTGGGCTCAAAAGCATCTGTGAGGCCAACAATGTTTTCTGACTGTCTGGATTCACTTGTCTCGTCTGGCACAGATAGCAGCCACGATGCACTGTAAACAGAACAGCGGTATTATGTGCTGACACAATCTTCAGCTTGCTCTGGGACTTGTTTCATTAGTGGCTGTCTTTGCCACTCTACCTGTGATAACCTTGTTCGTGTACAGGGACACCTGCTGGTCTTGTTCTGAGCCAGCTTCTTTACTCTGTATTTATTTTGTCCAACCCTATCATTACCCTAGACAGAGATTCAGTTGTTGGGGAAGAACATTACAACATTTTTAGGTCTGGGCAGCTCATTGTCCCCTCTGGACTCTGGTTTTACTCTATTTTTCTAAGTTGCCATCTCCTGTGCTGTTTTTCTTTCTCTTGCCTCTTGCTTTTCCTCTTTCTGTAACAGGAACACACATACACACACGCACACAGGCAGCACAGCAGTCATAATAGCAGGGTTAGAGTGCAGGGCCGACCACTGGATAGTGTTTGTACAGAATGCTAGCATATGTCAAACCCGGCTTATTGAACTTAGACCGCAGCCCGAAACAGCCCACAGCACAGCTCAGAGCAGCACAGAAATGCTCTGGGCGCACACAGGAGAAACACACTCGTGTATTCACACACTTTTATGCATGCTCAAACATATACAGTAAATTTATATGTGTGCATACATATGGAAAGGCATGCACGCACTGACAGGGGTTGCTCAGTGCACTCTCTGAAAGAATGACCTCACTCGAGCCATCAGGAGACTGCAGGCAGGATGAAAAGCAAGCAAGCCCAGTGTGGAAAGGGGTGGGTTGGGGGTTAGAGAAAGACAAAATGTCACATGAGAGAGTTTGTGTGACGCATATTAATTTTCATGTAAGCTGATATTCCCGCTAATGATCAGCTTTCATCTTGTGGACCCTGATGACCTTAGCGAGCGTACTTAACACATGTTGTTCCACATGATTACACAGGCTGAGGGACCGTGGCCGCTGATCAGTGAGGTATCAGCTGGCTTTTTTTATTCAACACTTACTGGTTACTGGTCGTGTGTTGTGAGCAGTGTTGGGCAGCTACCATTACCTGGCAACGTGGATGTGTGTTATCACTTTCTTATTAACAATCAGCAGCTAAAGTACAGCCAGCAATCCCAGTAATAAGATGTTGCTTATGATATATATTGTGGTATATAGTAGTCTAAAAAGCACTATTCATTTACAGTATGGGTGTATGTATGGGATGAGATTGCCACTGGTTAGCTTCTGGAGTGTAGCATATGTGGTGAGTTCATTAACTTCAGCCAGGAGGGGACGAGTATATTAACACTCAAAGTGAAAGAAAGCTACTTCTTAAACCAGTTTTTAAAAGTTTACACTGCACAGTTAAGTGAATCTGAGAATATTGTGATCTGGAGGTTTGAAGTACAAACTACACTGCAGATTTTAGCATTGTACAGATCTCATGTCTACATTACTTAACTTGTGAAGGTGTGAACCATGAAATAATTGCCAGAAATTTTTTTTTTTTGAAAATTGAGTGTTTATTGAACCTTCTGATAAATTTAAAAAGAAACTAAATATTAATTTGTATAAATAAGTTTTAATTTGCATACCCATCTTTTTTCATTTTATTTTTTATTTTTTTTGCTATTTATTGCTTTAAAATGTATTCTGCAATTTACTTAGGATCTTTGGAAAATCAAAAAAAAAAAGTGATTAAAGTAAGTCTCAAAAACTCCAATAAGGGGTATAACTAAATAGTTACCTACCTATTCCTAAACCTAACAAAGTGACTTTTTTGTCTCAGTCCAGCTTGGTATTTTGGCAATTAACACTAACCAAACACTGGAAATGAAAAGTCAAAAGTTAAAGGAAAACAGAAGTCTGAAAATCAGAATCCACTCATGTCTTTGGGATAAAACTGCAACTTCCATCCCTCCAACCTCCTTATGTGGACTTTTAGTCACATTTTTCTGCTTCCTCACCCCACAGTATGCTGTACATCTGTAAGTTTCTGTAAGTCATTAATGAGAATGTGTTGGGTTTCAGTGAGCTAATGTACTCCCAGGTCTTTGTCCGCGATCTGTTAGAGGCGAGACTCCACACAGAAAATAAAGCAGCTCTGTGAATGGACCATAAAAATAGTTTGTCTTTTTCATGTTTACGGTCTTTGAATAAATGCTCCTCCTTAACCAGATTTATGGACAAGCGTGTGTTTTCCATTCAAGGAGGATGATGCCCAGATGATTGTCTTGTTACTTTAGCCCTATATAATGTCTATACGGCCCTTACAAGATCCTTAAGGGACACTCAGAGCCCCCCCTCCCCCGGGTGTGAAATTTGCCCCAGATAATGATCTCCTTCTGTGATACAGCCACTTTCAGCACCAGGCCTGTTTTACACCCCATTTACCAGGAAGAGAGGGAAAGACTTGCCGTTTCAGGATTATACCATTGGAGTGTAGATAGGAGACGATGAAGCTGGAGTTGACCTGTAACATCATTTTCCATTTGACAGCAATATCCGTAAGACAAAATAGACTGGAAAAGGTGCCATGTCTTCTTGGGAAGTGTCTCTCTAGGATAACAAATCGTGAGGTCCCTTGTACCCTCTCCACTGACTCGTTTTTCTATACTTTCCTCGATCCATCTCTTTATCACCCCCCCTCCTCCCTCCATCCTTCAGTCTCCCACACACCCCTGCTCCTCTCTACCCATCGTCATTGTGCCTTAAATCTCTCTCTTCCGCCTGATTTTGTCTCAAAGGTGATTGAGGAGGTTCTTGCTATAGATGAAAAAAGGCTCTCTCATAGATGAAAGGAACTGTGTAGAATCAACACATTAGACAACCTTGCTGCTCCACTCCCCCTTAAAGTAACAGAATGATGCAACACACTCTCTCACACGCACACATGCGAGAGAAAAGGAGTACTATGTATTATGATATCTTGCATGTGGGAGGAGAGGTACGCCAACAAGTAAGGAGATGAATAGTGTTAAGGTTTGTTACACCACATATGTCAGAATCAGATAGGAATGAGCTCGACTCTGTCTTTCCCCAAAGCTTAATATGAAATAGATCTTTACATTCAGCCGAGATTGGTTGTTTTTTTTTTTTTTAAAGTGTGATTTGTGTATGTGCACCAGTGTGAGTTCATGCATCTGCACAGATGTAGTTAAAGTTGCAAAAAGATTTCTCTGCACACACTGTAAGTTCATGTTAACCACAAAAGTACCGTGCCATACATGCATGTATGCAGATATGCAGACACACACACACACACACACACACACACATGCACACACACACACTTCACTGTGGTGTCCTGAGCCTGTGTGGCCCAGCACTGGGATGTGGAGTGAAGCAGGAAATGTGTGAGCCATGAAGGCATGTGTTTATGCTGGCTGCAGTCGCCCATCACCAGCCAGAGGGAAAACAGACACCAGGGCCGCTCCGCTCGCTCTCCATCTTATTCCTTCTCCTCCATACCCTCAGCGTGATCTTTTGTCACCTCTGACTCTCCAAGATTTTGCCTCTCGCACAAGTTTCTTTGTTATTCCTCTCTTTTTTTCCTTCTGATTGTTTTTCTTTACTTTTCATCCTTGAAAAGCAGGATACAAAAATAAATCTGTGCGCTACATGTCACATGGTATAGTTCTTTTAATAACACAAGGCTGGCCTTTAATGTGCACGGTTCAAAGAGGGACTTTATCGACAGAAAATCAGTTCCAGAAATAAATACTTCCAAAAACTCTCCACAGCAGCAGAAGTAACCCCAGTGGGGACCCTCTAGTGGCTATAAAGATGAGCTGTTTAGATAATGACACCTATAAATAAAAGTATGAATACTCATTAAAGACAAATAGTGAAGCAGTGAGGCAGTGTTAATAAAATGAAAATTTAATAACCCCACTAATAATGCAAAAATAAATAAAGGCAGACTTGCAGAACTTGGCTATATTTCTCACTGTTGTTGGCCGGAGTCCTGAATCAACAGTTTGCTCTCATCAAGGCAATTTTTCCTCAAGGTTTGGACAATAAAGCTTTTGGACAATAAAAAGTCCTGTCACACACTTGAATAGATTTCAGTATTTCTCTGTTTGTAATACAGCTACATTAGCTTAATCGTTGCCTGATGTTTCCTATACTCTGTGTAACTCTGTATGTGTAGTGCAGTGACCCAGCAACATGCTTTGATTGGGATCTGCTCTCCGTTATGGCTAGGTGTTGGAGCATGGCATGGCAGACCAGTTATCAGAAACAATGGGACTCACGCGAGGAAAAAATGTGCCGACTGTTTCAGGAGGGTTTGTGTCTACCTTTGTCCGTACGATGAGACACTGAAATCAGCTAAAATGAACTGCAAACCAAATCTAATGTTTCAGTCAGGACCACTATAGTCAAAAGAAGATTAGTTCCATCTGTTTAGATTTGGCATCACCACCTTTCCACACATACATGGAAAGCAAAAGGTGGGGAGAGCTGCAGTCAGACCCCCTCCCAGAACAGCGCAGGCATCAGTGGCAACAGCTATGACATTAAGTCAGAGACGGCATGAAAGGAGGAGCTGGGGGAGGTGGGTTGCAAAGTAGCTTGGAGATGTTTAACAACTGTAGGGAGGCTAAAGCAACATAAATAAGCATGTATAATGAGATTTATCAGGCTGATGTGGGCTGGCGTAGAGATCAGCTGATCTTGATTCCTTTTTTTTTTGCCTTACCAAAACAAACGCTGTTCTCCGGGTTTGAAAGGATTTTATGACTTGATTGGCATGTTTTGGCTCGGCAACTTATACTCTGGGTCTTGCAGACCATGATCACCTTCTGGTCCACCTCACAGTCTCGCGTCACTTATCTTCATCACTGTCTCATCCCCTCGAACAGTTCATCTCTATTCGATGAACTGCTCTGCCTTGTAAATACATGGCTAAGCGTTCGACTTTGTCAGAGCATTCACTCTTCATTTTTATCACAGCATGAATTTGACTTCTTTACTTATTTTGGGTTCTATGATGCCTTTACTGACACTGCCAAGTATTCTTTGGGGATATTTCAGACGTTATGGTGGAGACAGTTGAAGGAATTGATGGAACAAGAGAAATCCATCAAGAGTCCATATTTGAACTTGAACCGGGGGTTGTGGTTTGCCGTTGGTCCTTTAATTTATCTTCAAGTTTAGAAACTTTACTTTCCATACTCTAAGGCAAACAGACATCTACAACAGACATTTTTTTTGACAAAGTTAAACCTCAGTACTTTGTGAGTATGCATGAACACACATCCCACATAAATATTTACTTGCACAGATTCCTCCCATGTAATTTAAACTCAGTTTTGATGAAACCTGTAAAGCCTCCGGTCCTGTTTTTCCTGCTGTTATAGATATGTCCAGGCTAACCGCAACTCATCCTCTGTTATTCTGAGCAGGCCAATGAACAGAAATGCCTTACTTAAGACAATATAAAGCTAAATGTTTGGATGTTTTAGGTATTTTAGTTATTCCAAATGAAAGAAATTTAAACATAGTCTTCTGAAACAAGTTTGACTTCCATATAACACTTTCAGGGATGTCGATTCTGCTGCACCTCTAATAGAAGCTAACCTTTTTGAACAGTTTAAGCTGAAATGGGCAATTTACAACAAGCCTGTTGAAGTTTTTTCTGGATCGCACAGAACAAAGAAAGAGAGGGTTTAGGATAAATATAGAAAAAGGTTCTGGCATGAGAACGAAGTGGTACATGAGGTGTGGAGTGTGGGAGAGGACGCATGATGTGACGGGTGATATTAATGTGCTTTGAAAGAACAGGAAGTGAACACAGACTTGACCTTTTAAGACTTTCTGATATTCTGTCTCTGTCTCTTTTATCTCCCCCTTCTCATGAACACACCATTCTTCTCATTTGAAAAAAGCACCTTTTGCCCTGTCCGCTTAGCTGCAGCCTGTAAGGAAAAACACAGGGAAAAATTAACTGCAAAAAGAGGCTGCAGTGTGGTTATAGTTTTATTTCAACTTTTTAATGAAACAAGTGTGTAAGCTTTTGGCTGCACGAAACACCGTAGGGGGATGGGGGTATAAAGATGTCTCAGGCGTGCAAAACGCTAACCGAGAAGTTTGAGAGCTTTAGAAAGATGGACTGTCAACAAATTGCACCGTTTCTGTTTGATGAGTCCCAAAAGTGCCTTTCAGCTCGAAAATTCTGCCAATTTGTGTCGAATACTTTCCCCCCCATTTCTGGTGTTGAAAATGTGCTTTAAAAGTGTACAGTACAGAACAACAAAGCAGGCCTCTAATCCTGTACCTACCTGCTCTAACTCTCCCTCTCTCCTCCTCCTCTCTGTTTGATATCATCATCCATCGTAAGCAGCTGCTCGTGATGGAGAATCGGTCAATACAGATAGAGATACAGGATCATCAGCGGCTGTGCAGGTCAGCTCGGGAGCAGATAGATTTAGCGGTCCAAGCACGGTCAATGTCAGTGGGATCTGCGGGGCTAAGTCCCAGTGAGCGTGTGGATCCCGGTGATTGAGTGATTGAGCGCTTAGCGTTTGAGCCTGTGGACAGCCCAAACAAGTTAATCCCCACCCCCACCATCACTAACGCCCCCTGCCCCACACCGTCCCTGCTCTAACTCCAGATCAAACAGCAGAGAGGGTTGAACGGAGGCAAATTTAGAGGACAGGGCTTTAGCTAGTCAAAAAAAAAAAAAAAAGCTCCTTAATGATTTAATCAGGGAAGATACTTATTTGCTGTAATATGAGGGTGGCCGCTCGGCTCTGTACACTCTGTGCAAAGCTCTGAAGGCCAGCAAGGCCAGGCTGATGGGAGCGGAAGAATTTGTGATTATGGAGCTGGATTAAAAGACGAGGTTGTGCTTTTTTGATTGGGGACAAAATCAGAGCCGAAGGTCAGGCACGCTGGTTGGGAATGGGATGATCCTTTATGGAAAGAGGAGATCCACTTATAGTTGAAGGCATGCAACCTCGCATATTACCATGATTTTTTCATACAGAGAAAGTTAATTGAAAAAGTAAAGTCCTATTTCACTGTGTGTCTTAGAGCTGTGAGCCCACCTGGATACCCTGCCTGATTTTATAGAATCAAAAGTTGGCGTTAAATGCTGGCTTTTTTGTACGTTTTCAAATTATAATTTAAGGGTTGAGGGCTTTGCTGATTTTTACATTGTATTTCAAAGGATTTGACAAGTTTGAAAAAGCTGTATAGCTAATATGTGTTAGCATTAGCATTGCACATTATATTGTGAGACTCCTGGGCCATTTAAAAAACAAAATCACCAGACACTGATTATCTTTGCACAATGCTGTTTGAGCCAGTGTACTCAAGAAGAGATAAGGATTGGGATACAGAGTTGGGGCAATGTTGGCTAAAAAGTCAATGATCAGAATGTTTCAAGACCCTGCACCAGCAAGCTTCCACCACGCACACTATGGTTACAGCATCACAGGATTTGCTTTTTGATCTCAGCCCTCTAACTGGCTTGGAAATATGGAAAGAAAATCACTGTGTGCACTGTATATCTGACAAATAAAGACTCCTGTAAAAAGAAAAGTCTGGTAAACTCATTTCATCTTTTATATATTTTCAAACTTGTAGTCCTTGAACCCAGAAAAGCTTTTTTCTTTCCTAAATGTGGCGTTTCGCTTCTTCAATTCCTGTAAAGTGAGCAATACGTAACTGAACGAAAGCAAGGTTACATAACACA